>CAIGQW010054471.1:6461360-6482196 GCA_903798125.1 Danio choprae
TGTGGAGGTTTATTTTTCTTTGACCCCTTAGTACTAAACGAGCATCGTTTAAACACCACAACCCAAGTACTGCTGCTGAACCATTCCTGTCCAGTACCCATCATGTAGTGGCAATGTCCAGCAGGAAAATTGCTACTAAACAAAAATGGCCTCCACAGTCACCAAACAGATCCAACAGAGCATGTTTGGGATGTGCTGAAAAAAGGAGACTGGCATTACATCATAGATATGCAGCAAACAAATCTACAATTGTGATTATATAATCCGGATTCTTACACCTTTTCCAAAGTCAAATACAAAGCAGGTGCATTTTCAAACTTTTCCAGAACTTTACAGTTGTGCATTATACAATTATAAATACTTCATCACATTATATCCAGTGCTAATCATTACATTATTCCAAGAAAATATTTGATGGCATGTTTGCCTCAAACCCAACATTTAATTGCTGTTAATCAAGTACGTAAATATAATTTTCTTGCATCTTAAATAAATCATGTTGTTTCATTTTAAATAATTTTAATATTAATTTCAAAGAGTGCAGATAAAAACAAAAAACAGGCAGATAATGTAGGTGGATAACTCTTGCGCAGAGTTTTCATATTATGCAAAAGTAAAGAGATTTGTTTAATTTTCTTCGTAAAGTTTCTTTAAATAGTTCTTTAAATTATTAGTATTTGTTTAATAAAATTATTACAAAAAGTATCACAATTACATTTTCAAGCCTTTTCAAAGTTTTCAAACCCAGAAATCGCTAATTACAATTCAAGTTTTTTTTAAGGATTTCCAGCACTCGTACGAACCCTGTATGTCTGTAAGAGCCAACAATTCTGATTATTGTTACGAACACCTGAATTAATTGTGCTTTGACACACAATTAAGGTAATAAGGGGTCTAATATGCGGTTCGCAATGTGTACCTAATACCATGGCCATTGAGTATGCACTGCAGCACATGGACTGATTATCATTTCATTGTGGAGGTCATGGACTTTCGATTGTTGATCAATTCTAAGTGATAACTGACATGGTTGGATCATAATTCATTTGTGACTGAGGATGTCTCTCTGATATGACTTACACCATGTGGACCGTAGGGTTTGCTGTTGGCTGAAGGGCCCCTCATGCTGACTGGGCGGAAGAGAAACAGCACAAGAGCTAGAACCAGCCATCCCATAATAATCATGGGTATAGTGATGTCCCCTTCTACTGAAGAGTTGGGGCCTGGCACTGCAAACACACAAAATTCACATGATTTTTATTTTATTTTTACCTAGCATATGTTCTTTTTTTATTTATTTATTTATTTATTTAGGAGGGCCGACACACTTACTGTCCTGAAGGCACTCTGTGTCTGTACAGTAGGACTGGGACTGTCTCAGCTTGGGGAAAATAAATCCAATTTATCAAACAAGCTAAACAATAAAACATGAAATGACAATACTCTGTAAATAATAAATAATATTAAATGTAACTTAATTGAAACGTGTTTGTGTATAAACTAGTGGACTTCAAATGTTTGCTCTACAAATTAGATTATTAAAAATAAAAACACAATGGAGGTCAAATGATAATGGCAAATCTGGTTGCATCAAGTCAACCATGGATTATTAGCCCCCCCTGCTGGACATTCTTTCAAACTTTCCAAGCTAAAAATTAGCAGGCATATAGCGTATTCAAAATCGGTTCACGATTTTAACATTCTAATCTGTTTGTACCTTAAGTAAGTTTGTAACCATTATTATGTAAAACAGAATGTTTTTTTAATAGATTGTATCTGATTAGTATTATGGAGTGAGCCTAGAGTTCCTAGAGTGGGACGCCCAACCACACTGAGGGGGAGAAGGGCTTTAGTCAGACAGGTGACCAAGAACCTGATGTTATGTTGCATGAGTTCCAGCAATTGTCTGTGGAAAGAGGAGAACCTGCATTTGCATCTTTGCAGCACTCCATCAATAAGACTCTACCACAGAGTCTTCAGACAAAAGCCACTCCTTAGTAAAAGGCAATTAAAAACCAATCTACAGTTTCCTAAATGCACCTAAAGGACTCTCAGACCATGACAAACACAATTCACTGGTCTGATAAAAACAAAGATGTACCTGGCCAGTACCATCCCTACAGTGAAGCATGCTGGTGGCAGCGTCATGCCATGGGCATGTTTTTCAGTGGCAGGAACTGAGAAGCTAGTCTGGATCAAGGGAAAGATGAATGCAGCAATGTACAGAAACAACCTTGATACAAACCTACTCTAGAGCACTCTGAACCTCAGAATGGAGTGAGCGTTCATCTTTCAAATGAAAAACAACCCTTAGCAAAGTCTGTGGAAACATATGTACATGTGATTTGTTTGTTTTTTTAATACATTTTAATAAAAAAAATTTTTGCTAAAATATTGTTTGTAGATTTCTAGTAGAAATCTTATCAACTGAGGCTAATTCATTTTGGAATAACGGCTATAACATAAAATGGGGAAAAAGTGCTGTGGATACCTCTAAGATGCAATTATGTATTAACTTTCATTATCCATTGTGACCTTTGACAATAAATAATAAGGTAAATAATAATGTGGCTAAACAAAAACTACAATTGTACAAATCCCACAATACACTCTACTTTGCACTTAGGAAAGAAAAAGAATCAATTTGCTGGAACAAGGACTTGGTCTATATTTGACAATAAAACATGTTCTTGGATATATTTCCTAAATGGGTCACAAATTTTCTTAAACTGCTTAGATGAACCTTTAGACAGTCTAATTTTTTCCAACTTTAAGAAGAAAAGGACATCACGGATCCACTGTGTTGGGGTTGGAGGTTTATAATCCTTCCACCTAAGCAATATTAGTCATTTGTCTAGAAGCACAATAAAAGCCATGCAATCAGATTGTATCTTTGCAAGATTATATGACGTGGGCAAAAATGGCAATAAGTGGGCAAGAGGAAATAGATATACCCAGAAAACATATATACAGTTGTGGCCAAAAAAGTTGAGAATTACATAAATATTAGAAATTGGAAAATTTGCTGCTTAAGTTTTTATAATAGCAATTTGCATATACTCCAGGATCGTCTCCTAAAGAGGATTCAGCTGCGGGATCAGAGTGCCACCAGTGCAGGGCTTGCTCAGGAATGGCAGCAGGCAGGTGTGAGCGAATCTCCACGCACAGTGAGGCCACTTGAAGACATTTGGAAGATGACCTGGTGTCAAGAAGGGCAGCAAAGAAGCCACTTCTCTCCAAAAAAACCATGAGGGACAGATTGATCTTTTGCAAAAAGTAAGGTGAATGTTACCGATTGTTTGGGGCATCTGGAAAAAGGCTTGTCTGGAGAAGAAAAGGTGAGTGCTACCATCAGTTCTGTGTCTTGCCAACAGTAAAGCATCCTGAGACCATTCATGTGTGGGGTTGCTTTTCATCCAAGGGAGTGGGCTCACTCACAATTTTCCCCAAAAACACAGCCATGAATAAAAAACATGGTACCAAAACACCCTCCAACAGCAACTTCTTCCAACAATCCAACAACAGTTTGGTGAAGAACAATGCATTTTCCAGCACGATGGAGCATCGTGCCATAAGGTAAAAGTGATATCCAAGTGGCTCGGGGACCAAAACGTTGAAATTTTGGATCCATGGCCTGGAAACTCCTCAGATCTTAATCCCACTGAGAACTTGTGGTCAATCCTTAAGAGGCGGGTGAATAAACAAAAACCCACTAATGATTATGAAAGAATGGGTTGCTATCAGTCAGGATTTGGCCCAGAAGTTGATTAAGAGCATGCCCAGTCAAATTGCAGAGGTCCTGAAAAAGAAGGGCCAACACTGCAAATACTGACTCTTTGCATAAATGTCATGTAATTGTGGATAAAAGCCTTTGAAACGTATGAAGTGCTTGTAATTATATTTCAGTACATCACAGAAACAACTGAAACAAAGATCTAAAAGCAGTTTAGCAGCAAACTTTGTGAAAACTAATATTTGTGTCATTCTCAAAACGTTTGGCCACAATTGTACTTTTAAAAATATTGTCCCAAAAGCAGTTAAGCTTTATACAAGACCGAAACATATGTGCATGAGTGGCTGTGGTGGAATTACAGCAATTACAAGCAGGATCTATATGCTGAAAGTGCTTTGAAAGCTTTAGGTTTGTCCAGTGTACACGATGCACAATTTTGCACTGCAGAAGTCCATGTCTTGCACAGACAGAGGACTTGTGAATTCTGCACAAGACTGATTCCCAATCCTCATCTGAAATAGTAATTCCCTAATCGTCTTCCCATTCCCAAATAAAATCTGTGTGGGATGTATCATAACTTTATACTAGAGTGATGATATAATCTTTTTCCAAATTGTGGGCCTTTCCGGTAAATTATCAAACGAGGAGCTAGGAGGCAATGCCGGAAACTGAAGGAACATTTTACGCACAAAATCGAAAATTTGGACATAACGGAAAAAGCTGTTATTTGGAATATTAAATATGCGCAATATTATGTGGAGTGGAATGTTGCAATTATATGCTTAAAACTAAGAACAGTAAGCTTAATTGCTAAATCTGATTAATTTAAAACTCCTAAGCATTTCTGTAGATAATGACTCGGCATAGCATGGGTGGGATGCTGGAACACTAACAGGTTAAAAGTTGTTAACTCTAGTAATCAACTTACAGGAACACTCTAATTTTGAAGTGTCTGTTTTATGTACATTTATACACACACGATCACTTTGGAATACAGAGTTAACAACCACAACAACAAAAATTAAATATCTGAAAAATTATTCAATTTTCCTTTACAAAAATCAACAGATCAGTAATTTATCTGATTCATTTATATTAGGACAATAAATTATAAAATTGTTAATTTATTTTGTTAATGTATAAAACAAAAGCAGCTGTGTTATTTAAAATGATGATGTGTAAAAGAGAACGAAAGAGACAGATGTGAAACTTACCAGGTTGATGAGTCTCCTCATGGCATGTTCATGGGAGCATATGCACTCGCAAGGGTCAAAACCTCCCTCTGCCATCCTCTCTTCTGTTTTTACACAAACACACACTTTTAGCTCAAACTTGAATGGGTGTGGGGAATTATAATGGATTCACATGGAAATATACAACACTATTTTACAAACACGGAGTAAAATCCAGAGAAATCGCAGTCTGTGTAGAGCAAGACAGGAACCCAGCTGAATGTGCTCCAACCTTTGAGCCTCAGATTGCACATGTTGTGTTGTTTAATAAAGCCACATTAGCTTAGGAGAATTTCAGAAGAAAAACATTGCAACTGAACACCGTCTGCTGCTGCATCAAGAAATGTTTGTTGATGGTAAAAGCTGTATATCAGCTGTGTGCAGTAGTGATGCTGCTGGTACTCAGCTGTCCAGAGCTGATCTCAGATCATCAAGAACACAGTGGAGATGTATGCTGGGCTCGGTGGAGTCTGTATTTCAGCTCGTTTCTTGGAAAGACACCGAGTTAACAGTGTTAAAGTTCAGACAGACAGATCCAGACTGAGGTGGTGAGATGGCTACTGCTTATATACCCATGCTATAATGATTGACACACCTGAATGATTAGGCTCCTCCTGCAGCTACGTTGTGAACATTATATTGGATCACAGATCACACTTGTTCATGAGTCAGAACCTGATTTAATTCATCTCCTGAGAGCGAGTTAACAACTCACAGACTGAAATGATCCAGTCAAAGAGAGTCTACAGTAAATGATTAATTAAATTTACAAACAAAGTTTGTCCAAGTTACTAATGATGAATATTAGGATTTAACACAGTAAATTAAAATCATATCATAGGTTAAGCTGTTGAGCCCATCATATGGAAATCCATATCTGTTAATGAACAGGGTAGGTTTTATTTCAAAATTAAGCATAACTGCCTCACTAGCATAATGGTTATAAAGCTAGTGTACTATTGTAATGCCAGCACACATTTGCAAACATTTTGTGTTTGTGTTACACTAGACTGTTTATCATATACATAAATTTTCATTTGTTTACTTGAAATAGTATTAATAATCTGTAGAAGCAATCAGTGTGCAGTGTCATTTGGAAATACAATAAAGGGTTTCTTGTCAAATAAATTAAACCTATCAGTAAGTACTTATTACTTTTAAGATACAAGTATATTAAAAATCAAGTCTGCATGTACTTTGACTTTTGTAAAATTGTAGTATTTAATATACTTTTACTGGAGTAACATCTTATAATAACATCTGTAGTGCTCAAGTTTACTTTGTTCATCACTGCGACAGAATATTGAGGTTTATGAATCAAATTATTTGTTCTGTGCAAGAAACTGAACATTATTTATTTTATAATTCATATACTGAGTAAGGTTGCTGGTTCGAGCCTCGGCTGGGTCAGTTGGCATTTCTGTGTAGAGTTTACATGTTTTCCACGTGTTCGCTTTGGTTTCCTCTGGATGCTGCGGTTTACCCCACAAGTCCAAAGACATGCGCTATAGGTGAATTGGGCTCGCTAAATTGTCTGTAGTGTGTGAGTGTGTGTGGGTGTTTCCCAGTGATGGGTTGCAGCTGGAAGGGCATCCGCTGCGTAAAACATATGCTGGATGAGTTGGCAGTTCATTCTGCTGTGGTAACCCCTAACTAATAAATGGACTAAGCCGAAAATAAAATAAATGAATGAATGAATATACGGAGTAAACAGGGTTCACAACTGCTTGGAGAGCAAACTTCCTGATACAAAATGATGGATGCATGGGGCACAAACCCAAATGTTAGCTGATTACAACTTAATCCATCATTCAAGATGTTGAACTGTACAACACACATATCCTCCTCCTCCACTGTTAACAAACAACGTCACATTTTGCATTGACGTGTACATCATCGCAACAGGTGCTCCTGCTCCAGACTGGCATCAACATTTTACAGACAATGTGCAGAAATTGCAAGGTTGTAAATAATGTCTTCTAAATCTTCTTGCACATGCCAATGATAAAGAGCCGGTTCATTTTTGCCATTTATTAGTAGACTGCCTATATTTGGCCAACATAAATGTATTTAAAGTAAAATCCTTATTATGTTTTGCTAAAATATTTATCGGGAAATTGTCTATGAAACAAATGTGTTACTTCGAGTACTTGATTAGCGTTTGGTATAAACTTACAAATGTCCAAGCGCAATTTGTTTTCCTGAACTTCTCCGATTTCAGTTTTGCATATTGGCCGAATTGACGTACGTGATCACGTAGTATCATTTATACTTTTATTTAAAAGATAAATTTATAACACCTGATTACATTAACTTTAATTTTGCTTTAAACAGGTATGCTGTTTTTATGTTTATACTGTGATGAGGAGATTAGCTGTCGAGTATGAGAAGGGGTGCGCGCTCTTAAATTTACGGCACTGCACGCTGCCATTAAATTAGCATTACGCGTCTGAAAAGATTAGATGCAGAGACTCAAGTACCGGTCTAATGATTACTTGATTTGTTCCGAGTATATTTGTTCAAGTAAAGTTACGTGCTCACTAGAGTAGACATATGAAACTCGACGTTCAGTTCCGTGTTTTAGTAAGTGAAAGCACTGAATATACGAAACCAATAAACAAACAAACCTCGAGTAAGGTTTCCGGAAAGGATGTTTATACATACTATATAGGCTATTTATACTTATTATACTCGAGTTATTTTATACGAAATATCACGAACCCTAGATAGATTTAATGCAACTGTAAATGTCTTATTTTACTACGTTTTTTCCAGTTGCTTCCTTTTTTAGAAACTTTACACTCAACCTAGCGACTGACGAACAGTAAAAAGTTACAAACTGCTTCTAAACGCATAAAATGTATATAATTTAAGGAATAAAAGAAAGAATAAAAAAAAAAGCATTTCCCCCCAATCGTAAATCATCTTAAGTGAAGCAGAAATTGAAATAGAATCCTACATCCTCAAGGATGCAAAATTTACATTCATTAAATCACACAAATTATTTCATACGAAGGCAACGTTAAAAAATGAATTATGAAATATATAAGAATAATGTTAACTACAATACAATTCAAACAGTATTTAGTTAGAAAGATATCTTACCAATGATTTAGACAACTCACTCGAAGAGATTTAAAAGCATTCGCTTAAATCAGCAGCTCTGATCCGTTTATAAAGACCCTTGAAAGGCTCCGGTTGGACAGTGCAAATGCTCCCTGTGTACACTGGTGTTTGGCAAAGAGCTGCACCTCCGGCTGATGTTCCGTCTGTGTTTTGATAGGATCGGCAAAGCAAAATTAGGAATGTTACTATGGCGAAGGCCTGGTTCATGAATGGTAAACACCTGCGCTGACGTTGATTTGTATCCTTCCCAGGGCGTCCAATTGCAGACGTAATTAATATTCATGAGGGAAGTCTTCGTCGTTTCACGGGTACATTTAAGCAAATCGACAAGGCCGACTGGACGTAGATTACGCCTGGTAATTAATATACATGAGGGAATCCTTTAGCATAGTATTATTTACACGTTCGTGACTTCGTGTAGTGCATTTAACATGGAGAGCCACGTCGCTGACGTGAAATGTCGCAGACTCTGAGATCACTACTACATTGTGTAAAGACGAAAAGCTTACCATAAAATATCAGCACAAAACGCGTAATGTTTTTTTGTTTGTTTGTTTTTATTTTTAATAAACCTAGCCTTGTTCTGTTGAAAACAATATCTTTGTGACTTGCTAAATGTCTGGATTTTGAATAGGCTTATTTTTTTTTATATACAAATGAGTTGTTAAATAAAAATGTACTCATTCTCAAGTTAAGATATTTTAGTATCAACTGACTTGTATGGAACAAAAGAAATTTGACAAATGCCTCTGCCAACTGCTTACCACCTTTATTTATATTTATTTTGTTTGACCGTAGAAAGAATATAGCTTTTATGTCTTAATATTTTAATCATAATTCATCATAATAATTGTCACCATAATTTAAGAGTGCCACTGTGTGTCATATTGAGTGATATATGTGTGATGTTGCGTGTAATGATTCAGTGAGAGTGAATCAAGGACAAGACTAGTCACTAATAGTTATTAGTCATTTTCAGCTGTACAACTTTCAGCCGTACAACTCTATCTGTATAAATATAGTGCATTGTTTGACAGAACTAAACAGTGATGAATGAAGTTTTACACCTTTACACCTGTAAAGTTTTCTAAAATCCAAATCAACTATTTACTTTTGACCAGTCATTTGACAATGTGCTTGATTTAGAGCTCTCAAAATACAACATGGCAGCAGTTTATGAAAAAGCAATTGAATGCTAATTAACCATATTTTTTAGGTTATAGTATATATTTGATTGTCTTTATAATATCATTCTGTGACTTTATAGTAGGAGGGCAGTTTCAGTATTAACGTCACCCATCTACAAAAAAAACAACAACAACACAATAATAAATGCTATGAGTTCGATGCAAAGTACACAACCATTAAAGATAATATTAAGATCATCAGTACAGAAAGTAACATCAAGTGAGAATTTGCAGTTAATGGACTATATGCACAGTGTTTTTCAGCCAACGATAAACATCCGGTGAAAGGTTAATGTGACTATTTTCAAGTTCTTTTTACAGCATCGATGTTGTAATGTAAGTAAAATGCAGTCAGTTAAATAGACTAAAGCATTGATTTAGTTGGCAGCGCGGTGGCGCTGAATTGTCCGTAGTGTATATGTGTGTGAATGAGTGTGTATGGATGTTTCCCAGTGATGGGTTGCAGCTGGAAGGGCATTCGCTGCATAAAACATATGCTGGATAAGTTGGCGGTTCATTCCGCTGTGGCGACCCCAGATTAATAAAGGGACTAAGCCGAAAAGAAAATGAATAAATTAATTAATTGATTGATTTAGTTGGCGGCGCAGTGGGTAGCTCTGTCGCCCCACAGCAATAAGGTCGCTTGTTCGAGCCTCGGCTGCCTCTGTGTGGAGTTTGCATGTTCTCCCCGTGTTGCCGTTTCCTCCGGGTGCTCCGGTTTCCCCCACAAGTCCAAAGACATGTGTTATAGGTGAATTGGGTAAGCTAAATGGTTCGTAGTGTAACGACCCCTGGTTAATACAGGGACTAAGCCAAAAAGAAAATGAATTAATTAATTGATTTAGTTGTTCAAGTATAAAACGAGATTAAAGATTGTGTAAATACTAGCACCTTCAGTAGCAGCAGGCTAGCGCAGATACTCTATTAAAGATACAGGGGTAAAATAAATGTTTATATTTTTTTTAAGACATGGTGGGGAAAAATGGAATTTAATGCAGTGCTTTTTGTCCGGTGTGAGACCCACTTTATATCGTATATCTACCAGGCAGTGAAGATCACTGATTTTTAAAGAAATCAGATCTTAAATGTGGCGATTTTGTAATGCAAGACCCCAGAAGTGCTTGGGCTGGCTGACTGAAAATTAAAACTCTGTCTGCATATTGGCATCTGGATTGATAGATTGATGAGTGAAGTGGCGGCAAGTGTGGTCACCCATACTTTGAATTTGAATTACATTTTACCCATCCAAGCATATACACAATCACCACAAGGAAAAGTGAACACAAACACACAGAAAAAGTGAGCAAAACATTCCACGTGACTTCAGTGGTTCAACTGTTATCACACAAAGCTTCGAGAATGCTTTTGTGTGCCAAAAAACTAAAAATGATTTTGTCTTCTACATCAGATTAGGGTGCGTGTTAACTATGGGCAAGAAAACGTTTGTGTGTTGCTTGTGTTGCTGACTTTAAAGGCAATATGTTGTTTTTATTTTTCCTTATAAAATATATTTTTTATATATAATTTTTTTTAAGGGGTTTTAACCTTTTTAATGAATAGAGGACTCAGATTTAGGTCGCCATGAGCACCTCAGTGCATTGTGTCAGTGAACTTAACTAGGCTAATGTCACTGAGCATGTAAATATCTTAATTTGTATTCTAAAGTTGAAGGTCCCAGGTGGTTGTAACATGAATATGAGCAATTAATAACATAATCTTTACTTTAGTTTACATCACATTAACACACACTTGTGAATGTTTTGTGGGTATTGTTTAAAAAGTGAGATCATTGTATATTTTCTTATCAATAGGTTTTGCCAAATATTCCATAGGCGACACAGTGGCTCAGTGGTTAGTACTGTCGCCTCACAGCATGAAGGTCGCTGGTTCGAGTCCCGGCTGGATCAGTTGGCATTTCTGTGTGGAGTTTGCATGTTCTCCCCGTGTTCGTGTGGGTTTCCTCCGGGTGCTCCGGTTTCCCCCACAGTACAAAGACATGGAATATAGGTGAATTGAATAAACTAAGTTGGCTGTAGTGGATGAGTATGTATGGGTGTTTACCAGTACTGGGTTGCAGCTGTGTAAAACATGCTGGATAAGTTGGCGGTTCATTCCCCTGTAGGGACCCCTGATGAATAAGCTGAGACTAAGGCGAAGGAAAATGAATGAATGAAATATTTCATACAACACATGAAGTGATTATATTATTTTTGAATATTGCAGTATTCACTACAGTTGAAAGTTTTTAGTTGTTATTGTTTAATATATATATATATATATATATATATCAGTTGGCATTTCTGTGTGGAGTTTGCATATTCTCCCCGTGTTCGTGTGGGTTTCCTCCGGGTGCTCCGGTTTCCCCCACAAGTCCAAAGACATGTGGTATAGGTGAATTGGGTAAGCTAAATTGTCCGCAGTGTATGTGTGTGAATGAGTGTGTATGGATGTTTCCCAGTGATGGGTTGCTGGATAAGTTGGCGGTTCATTCCGCTGTGGTGACCCCAGATTAATAAAGGGACTAAGCTGAAAAGAAAATGAATGAATGAATGAAGGAATTATAATGCTAAACATTATGTATTGTATGTTACAGACTATTTATATTCATGTTCGTGATAGATACATTTGATATAGGCCCTATGGGATTTAATAGCTAAGTTTTAAATAGTGTAAAATGTTTGCAAATCTAGTGAAAGGGGTGAGGATAGACAGATGTGTTCTGGACGTATCACGTGGGAGTAAAACAGACGCATCAGAGTTTTAGCAGCACGACATCATGTGACAGCACCACATCATATGGGAGTGAAACTAGATGTAAACGCTTTCTGGATCTGTCAAGACTGAGCTCTGCTTTTCTGCTGCATAACATCTCCACCTGATTCAACAAAGAGGGACAAACGCAGTGCTGTAGTGCAGTGTTTGAGTTTTCCAGGCTCTTATTGTGTTTACCGGTGTTTTTTTCTGGTGCTCTGCGTACTACTGTTTTAGGAGAGAGAGTGAGAGAGAGAGAGGGAGAGGGAGAGGGAGAGGGAGAGGGAGAGGGAACGGGAGCGCGAGAGGGGTGTGAAAGTGAAGCTCTATCATTCTTTGCGGACTGGAGGCTCAAAAACAGCGGAAGAGAGAAAGAGAAAGAGAGAGAGAGAGTGAGAGAGAGAGAGAGAGAGAGAGAGGAATCAATCAGCCATGGCAAATATCGCTGTGCAGAGGATCAAGCGAGAGTTTAAAGAAGTGCTGAAAAGCGAAGAGGTTTGCAAAACGCTACTTTACTATATTTTCCTGCTAGTTAAGAACAAACAGAAGGACTTTTGGCGATGAACACACATAACCCAAATGAGCTAGCTTAGCATGCTAAGCTAAGGTTAGCATGAGCTGTCATATGATGGACTTCAGATACGGAAGTCACACTTCTTACAAATGTGCTTTTTTTGATGTTATAAGACGAAAACATAGACCGAAATGTTTAATTCATTTATGAATATGTCTGAGTATGGTTAAATTTGTGATGGCACACATCGAGCTTAAGCCATGGAGCTATTTGACATAGCCGGCTAGCTTCACCAACACTTCTTTAGTGTGCAACAATAGCACTCGCACTCACTGTTTTAAGGTTGGTTTTCTGTTTTGAAATACATATTAGTGGTTTACTGATGTAAGTGTTCATCCATTTTTGTGTGTGTGTTGATGTCAGTTAACAGGACAGCTAGGCTATGCTTTATTTTTAAGTAGTGCAGCACCATTGCCTACATAGACAGCATTTTTGGGAATCATAGACACATATCATGTTGTCTACTAAGGGTGCTTATTATGTTCAGAAGAAGTCTCATAACTTAACTATACCTGTCGTTTCTTTGTTCTGGGAAAAAGAAGCAAATGAAACTATGGTATCCCACTGACTAAATACATTTTTGTTTTGCTTTATAACAGACGAGTAAAAATCAAATAAAAGTAGATCTGGTGGACGAAAACTTCACAGAGTTAAAAGGAGAAATAGCAGGACCACCAGACACACCATATGAAGGTAATGAGAGCCTTTTCATGAATTTTCTTCAATGTTTGCTAATACAATAATGTCGGGGATAAGATTATAACACGTGAACTGTTTTTTTTTTAACAGGGGGAAGATATCAACTAGAAATCAAGATCCCTGAGACATATCCATTTAATCCACCCAAGGTAGTTCAACAAATATTTTTCTGCTTTTTTTAAAAAATTTTTTTTACATATAATATTTCCAAAATGCTTTAATAAGAAAAGGAAGAAAATGGTAGAAAATAGCATAACATAGAATTAAAATAAGCTGCTAAATGAATGAAAGGGGATAAAAATAATATGTATTTAAAATAAATATTAATCAATGTATTATGAAGTTAAAAGTTGCGTAACGTTTGTATCTGGATAATCTTTGATTATATTCATTAATGCAGTAGTTGGTTAGTGAGCTACAGTGATTGACTGTACTGCTGTAATTGAATTGTTTGGATATGATCAGCATGTAAAGAACTTTAAAGACATGAGGTCAGAGAGTTTAAGTATTTCACTTAAGTTCAATATTGATTCGCATTTAGAATGTAAAGTAAAAACTAAAAGTAAAAATTTGTGAAATCGCCACAAAGAAGACATGTAAAGAAAGATCACATAAACAACTCTGTTAAAGTATTAAAGTATTTCTCTCTCACCTCTTTGTCTTAAAGTCGGGAGGGGTCATTACTAGTTTGCAAAAAACAGATCCGAATTTTATATCAGACATGCTTGATATTTGAAACAGATTTTAGAACATGTATATCATTGTGTGTCTCCTAGCAATGAGACGAATGTTTCTTCGGTGTTTATTATGTTCAAAATAAAATGAAAGCTTATTAATGTGTAATTCTCAGTGGTTTGATCTGTGATGCCTTAACAATTGACTTAATTAATAAAGAAGTAAATAACAAAAACTCCATCAATAAAAGTTTAGAATTTCAATATTAGCTACCGTATAACAACTTGGGCACGAAAGTAGATCACACTCGCTAGAATCTTTCAAAATGATGGACGGGCTTCTGCTTTTTCTGATTAAGATTTCAGAATAACCCATATTGGCCTATAGACTATTTTAATATAAAAAAACAAAGCATCACAAACGAAAATTCTACCAGCACAAACAAATTACAATATTTTAGAATATCATACATGTGGTGTGGCTGGTGATGTCATTATTATTAAAATATTGAAAATTGAATTAAAGACAGAGGCAGCACTAACGAAGCTTTCATAGGTATAATCCAGCACAAATGAAACACACACAAGAGAGATTGGTAAATATGGAGCAACTGTGGCCGAGAGACCTCTGAATGATCTAATATTTTATTAGGCCTATTATATAAAAAAAAAAGCAGCACAAACATTTTTTTTGCAGCATAAATGAGCACAAATTGTGAGGAAACGAAAATAATACATTAGTGCACAAATATAAATATCTGATGTTCATTTCAATGGCACAAATCAGGCACAAACGAATGACAGCACTTTCTGTGTGATTTAGATGGACTGGGGTGGAGAGTGACGGCTCCCTAAATATTTTGGTTATATCTAAACAATGAAAACAGATACAGTGTTTATTTTAACAGCACAAACCAGCACAAATCGAGCACAAACAAACTGTGCTGATTTGGAGTGATTTGATCACTGTGGGGTGGAAATTGATGTCACCCGGTGAAAAAATTAATGCTTAATATCGCAGCCCCCCCCAAAAATAATAATAATAATAATAATAATAATATCGCAGACCCCAAACCAGCACAAACGTTTGTTTTTGCGGCACAAATCAGCACAAACGTAGCACAAACTAATGGAGTTTTGGGAATTATTTATTTTTATGGGGTGCCAACCTCATTGAGGTGGTGTGCAAACGTGCAAGGAAATTTACATCAATGAATTTTCGGGTCATGGCAATTTGGGTAAATTAAAAAATCTAAATCAGTCTAATCCCGTTATTTGCTGTTTTTCTGTTTTTGATCTGAACGCAAGATCAGAAAATCGGATAAAGAGTCATTATTCATGTTTTCCTTTTGTTTTAGGAAACAAATAATTTTGTTAAAGTTGTTAATTTTCGGTTTGAATTTGAAAAAAAAAACGGTTGAATGGATTATACACGGATTATAAAGTACTTACAATTTTAAACCTTTTTGAACTTGAAGGCAAAAATCCAACGTGTTACTTCTTTTCTGTAAATTCCATACAAAACTGCTTAGAAACCTTCTAGAAGATGTGTAAACACATTTTAGACAGACATTTTTAATCAAGGGTGAGACACATTTTGGAGTCTGCATCAAATTATATGAACATTAGTATTTTTGCATACACAGAAAGCATAATAAAGTGTTAGCTTTAACATTTATAATAATGTTTTAATAAGTGTTGCAATATAACCCCATCATTATGTAATGTAATGCATATATTAGGTTAAAGATAAAAGCTTATCATGTGTTATACTTGTATAAAAGAATAAGTGATCGAACTACATTTTGTTAAATTTTAAATGATTAAAAACTTCACCCTGATACATGGGTAAAACATGGTTGTTTAAATAAAGTAAAGTATTTACAATTCATTTTTTATTTTGGGGCAACTAATTTAATTTGTTTTAAATATTATAGACAGGATGACATAATGAATGGAGAAAAAAGGATAGAAAGTTAATTGTACTAATTCGACTTTGTTCTTTACAAGAGTTTATACTTGTATTTTTTATTTAACTTCAGTCCCACCTCAATTTAAAAAGGTTGTTCACTGATGACAGTTCAGAGTGCATGAACAAAGCAAGAAAAGACCATTCAGAATTTAATGTCAACTCGCAGCAAAAATATATATCACAAATTAAAAATGAGTTTTGCCATCTTTTTCAGGTGCGGTTTATTACGAAGATCTGGCATCCCAATATAAGTTCGGTTACCGGGGCGATATGTTTGGACATTTTAAAAGACCAGTGGTGAGCGTTTTATTATCAAAAATCATCATTTTATGGAATTAAACTTACAATAAAAAAAGTATTCAAATTTAAATCAAAATGAAGTAGTTCCTAACCTTTACGAGTTTCTCTTTCTGTTGAACACAAAAGACAATATTTTGAAAATGTTGGAAACCTGTAACCATTGACATCTATAGTTGGAAAAACAAATACTACTAAAGTCAGTGGTTTCTGGATTCCATCGTTCTTCCATATACCTGTCATTTTGGTTGAACTAACCCTTTAAAGGGCCATGAAACCCCCCTGTCTTAGCAGGGTGTTTACACACCTCTAGTTTGAAAAAAGTCAGGAAAGTTGGTGAGTCCAGCTTTGTTTAGGTGGGAGTGTTGAGTGACGAAAGACGGAAGGATTTGCATGAAAAGGGGGGTTTCTGAGGACAAACAACACACAGACGCAGGGGAGAAAGACAGTGTGTTTACATGGACATCAGTAATCAAATTATTTGCCAAAGTCTTAATTTGTCGACTTTAACTGCAGTTTGGCACTTCCACTTTCCACTTTTGCATGCGCCCCCGTGACAAACGAGATATTGGATGCGAGGAACTGCTGGAAGAGTGTAGTTTTAATGGAATGTTTGATAGCCTACCGCATACCGTATGGGAGAAAAAAAACTCTGCATTTCTCAGTAACTTAGATGCACTCGGAAGGTAGCATCAGAAAGCCTCGTGTGTATAGACTATCCTGTCGAAAATCCTACACGACGGTAATAGTTTGATTAAGGTGTTTACATTCGGAGAGCAGCATTTACAGCGGATCCTTCAGTCCATAATATTGTAGTGATATTAACGTACTGTAAACTTAGTAACTAAATCATTTTGACTAAGGTATGTCTTTAAAAACTGAAAGAGAACTGCTGACGATACTAACTTTGCCTCTGAATAAACATAAACAAAGCACATTGAACGCACACTTACCAAATCCATAGAGACATGACAATCAACACGAACTGGAGCCGCGTCTTTTTTAAAAGGAGAAGAGTGGCAAATCCGGATTTCACCATTTCCAGATGCGAAAAGCTCTTGGGTAAAATTTTTTTCCTTACAAACATATTTTTGTCTGTACTGTAATCCACTGTAATCCACACGTGAGTCCAGCTGCGCTTATGTAGCGGGGAAATGAAAACAAAACCTTTGTTGCGGCACATTTATAAAGGCAACACTGACGACCCATGTCTCCAAACAATTCTTCTTCCACTTGTTTTAATTACGGTTGGCAACACAACATGGTCTTCGAAGCTATCATGCATTTTAATCAGGTTACACCTCATTCACAATAGAGCTCGCTGATTGGTTCGAACCAAGTCTTTCTCATGAATTAATGCTGAAAGCTCAAAGACGTCACGTTGTACCCGCCAGTACAGACAGCCAGTCTACACACTGGAATTTACACAAGGATCTCATTGCCGTGACGTAGCTTCAAACTTTCTTTCAAACCGGAAGAACGAATTTGCTTGAAATGATGCAAAAACAACCAATTTTCACTTTTTAGTGAAATATATGTGTCATAATAGTGTTTTTAGCAAAGTGGGACACGTATATGACTGTCAACATTTCAAAAAATGTGTTTTGGTGTTTTGTAACTCTTTAATGCTTCTGACACTGCTTTTTCTCTTGTTCCTGTTCCCTTTTCAAATGATTCTGTGCTCTTTCTTCATCTAATTCTGTCTTCATATCTTGTGCACAGGGCTGCTGCTATGACTCTGCGAACAGTTCTGCTCTCACTACAGGCTCTGTTAGCCGCAGCAGAGCCAGATGATCCACAAGACGCTGTGGTAGCCAATCAGGTACACCTCTATCAATGCACTGTCAGTGGCTTCGTACGAAATCGCATACTACTCGAGTAGGTTCTACATTTAAGTTTGCTTCACCACCTGTAGAATAGTATGTTCTATAGGTTGTTTGCAATCATGTGATTCTACTGACGCATAAAATTCAGATGGAGGGCAGGAAGTAAATAACTGAATGGAAGATATTGAGGAAAGTTTGTATTTTTGCGATTTATACCATATTTTAAAGGAGATGAAAATAAAAAAAATAACCACACATAGTGGACACGGCCCTTATATTATGAAGAGAACTAAGTTTTCTACTGAACTAACATATATTTGCCTGCCATCAAGGCGGTAGATAGTGTAAGCTACTTGCATGAAAAAGAAATACAATAGTAAATACTGTAGTGTGTTTGAACCATACTATATTTACTTGAATTAAACAGTTGTAATAATTATATGGTTACTGTGGTACAACACAACTATAGTAGGCCTAATAAACATATTATCCAATAGGCTACTGTATAGTTTTCTACACTATAATTATACACCATCCCAATACACCACAGTTTACAGTACAGTATTTATTGCAGTATATCAGTTTACTATACTAACTACAGTATGCTCTAGCATTCATTAACAAAGATTTGTACTACATTATACACTTTACTATACCATGGTTCAAAAACGCTGTAGGTTTTACTATAAATTACCAAAAAAACCCCAACAAATTTCATGCGAATAATGTTTTTTTTCCAGACATCCTATACTCCAAATGTACACAAAAAAAACACAGAAAAGCATACAAAAGCATATGGACGCACAGCCTACAGTACGATTATTATCATTATGATGTTTTTTTAGTGGGCGGGTAAACAGTAGTGCTCCACTATAACAATCGTCTTGTTTTGCTTACCACTTAACCAGCAACAATAAAAAAATCTCAATGTTTGCAAAGCGTCAATGAGTGTGGTGGTGTTTATAAGTATCTGTTTTATTATATAATACATTATTATATACTGTAATACACTTGGGCCTAGTGCTGTCAAACGAATTATGGTTTCCAAAAAAGTTTGTACACATGGATGTATTGAGAAAATGTGTATCATAAGCTACCTTTTCTTCAGTTTTTCAGTCAGTTTCTTGAAATTTTCCCCTTTATGTGCGAAAACGTTTGGTCCTCTCATTGCTGTTTGGCGTTTCTCATTTTGGCCAGTTTAAAAAATTATAAACTACACAAAACAAACATTTCGATTTTCTGATAGCGATTCCTATGTGGAAAAATCACTTCTGCCCTCCATCTGAATTTTCCACGTCATCAATGACGTCTTGTGCAAACAACCTATATAGTATGAATGGCATGCAGATGTACTACTACATCCGCCATTTGTCATTATCACATGACCTTCCTGCGTCAGTAGCATTCTCTCACTCCCATACATGAATTTCTCTCAAGTGGCGTCATGTGATAGCGTTGCCTCCGTTTGGTGCACACCCCAGCACTGCAAAAAAAAGCTTCTTTCTTTGTATTTTTGTCGAAATATCCTTAAATTCTTAAATCAAGAATCATTTTATAGACAAGCAAAACAAATAGTCTTGTTTTTTTAAATAAAATAAAGAGTTTTTCCTTAAAACAAGCTAAATAATCTGCCAATGAGGTAAGCAAAATAATCTTGTTTTTCTTTTTGCTTGTTTTAAGCAAAAACTAACTTAATTTTTAAATATTATTTCTTAAAACAGGACAATATGCTTTGCTTGTCTTAAATGGTTTCTGATTAAGGGATTTTTAGATTATTTGGACTAGAAACAAGACAAAAATAATCTAAGTAAGCAAAACATTTTTTTGCAGTGAGAATCTCGCCGGAAGTAGTAGGTCATCTGGGTGTTTTTCGAATACTATGAATTCAGACATACTACTAGGCCCACGTACTGTTTTTCACATGCTATTTCGTAGGAAAGCATGCGATTTCAGATGCAGCCAATGTGTCTGGCTAAATAAGAATGTGGCATGACAAAGCTTTGTAAACCTTTTAACAACGTCACTGTTGTCATTTGTTTTTGCAGTATAAGCAGAATCCAGAAATGTTCAAGCAAACAGCTCGTCTCTGGTCTCACGTTTACGCTGGTGCTCCCGTGTCCAGTCCTGAGTACACACGCAAAATAGACAAACTTTGTGCAATGGGCTTTGACAAAGTAAGTACTGAACATTGGACAGCGGTTGCAAAATTAAAAGATGCACTGACTAAAGCAGAATTTGGCAACTCTGTGACACTATTGGCATGTTGTACATTGAGCACATTACTTGATATAAATTAAAAAATGTCTATAGTTATTAAGGTTATATTTATATTTAGTTATTAAGGTTATCCTGTGTGGTCTTTAGCATGGCAGCTTTTGTTATAAAATATTTACTGGGTGAAGATTTCTGTCGGAGAAAGTGAGCTTACAGACGGATGTAAGAAACGGAGTTGTTTAACTTAATGATTTGAGCGATTCAGCAAGTGTCATAACGGTTTAAGAAATGACTGTTGATATCAAAACTAATTTTATTTGAGTTAGTTATTGAAATATTTGATATTTAAAAATAATTTAAAAGTGCATTCGGGTTAAATGTTGGCGTGAGCATAAATTACATTTAATATGTCATTTTATGTACATAGAAAGCATATATACTGCAAGTAAAGTGTCTAAGATAGGTTGGACATTGTTCCATCGTCATTCAGTCAGTGAAGAATGTAAAAACTACATTTTCATGCCTGTACAAATTAATATATATATATATGT
>CAIGQW010054471.1:6482596-6496059 GCA_903798125.1 Danio choprae
CATATGAAAGTTCTTACTGAGAAATGGGTAGCACCTGTGGGTTTGAAAGATGCCAGTGGCAATTATTATTTAATTTTTATATTCGTAAAAATATTATTCTCAAAATATTCTTTTGATACCTTAAATTCATTTTCGTATTTGACCCATGCAAGAATTATTCAAAATAAGATCAATAACATGCACTTGAAAGCTGTTCTGTTCTTTGCTAAAGTTGAACCCGCTGGTCTTGTATAGTTGGTCAGTTTGTGTGGCATTTGTCCCGCCTTTACCCCATTATGATTGGTTGGCAAGTGAAACTGACAAGTGCTTACTGCTTACTGTTAGCCTTAAGTTTAACTTGCTGATGTCATTCAGATGTCAAAAAAAAAGAGATTTGTTGGACATACAGATTGCTAAAAACAAAAACAAATCACTATACTGCATATGCTTAGTTTGAAATACACAATTTGTTTGGGTGTTTTATTGAAATGACTGTACAGTCTGAATGAAATATTACTTTAAGGTCCCCTGAAGTACCAATTCAGTGTGATGATGCAGTTTTCACTGACACAGGAATTACAGGTGGGCCATATTGAGCAGCACCTTCTCGTTATTAAAATCATTTTGTTTATATCCCCGAATGGCTGAGCTTATGACAGTTACAGTCTAATTTAAATGTTGAATCTGTCTATGTTTGTTCCTAATCTCCCTAAAAATACATTAGAATTAAATTGCTCAGACACAGGTTGTGGTCTGCACCGATTTGTGCATATTTACATTGAACATTTATTTTATCTCAATGGAAAGCACATTTACACTGTCCAAATCATTTACCCTTCATGTGCCATGCACAGCGCATTTCAAAACAGCTAATAAGAAGTTCAAAGCAGTACATTTTGGCTATCGTTCATTATTTTCTTTTGTTTGCAAGTGTTTAGGCGAACCCTCGCTCTGAACACTCTTTGATGTGACTTAATAACCAACTTCAGCATCAGCTAAAGCATTTTCAAGGGGGCGGGATGCATAAAATAGTAGAGAGCGTTTGATTGGTCAGAAGATTTGACGAGAAACAGAAGTATGAGGTGATATCAAAACTTTGTTTATTCATTTCGCCAGCAGTGACAAACTTAGTGTTTTGAATGCTTTCTTCTAACTGTGAATTTTGTCACTGTTTTGGAGCATAGATTACATCAAGACTAATATATTGATACCAAATGTAATTTTGACTTTCAAAATCGTTCATATGCTTTTTGTTGAAGAGTAATCAGAGATTAGGCCTGTCACAGACGAGATCAAATTACCTGCCGGTTTCAAAGCACCAGCATTTGGCATTCATTGCTTCCTCTATAGTTCGACTACATGATTCGTCAAAGTATATTGTACGTTAAATAATTAAGAATAATAAGAATAATTAAGAAACAAATAATCCCTCATGTCGCAATGGTTGCTGACCCCTAGACGGTTTATTCCTGAATATCCAACATCAATATTCCAGTCTTCAGAGTCAGGATACATCAGAAATCAATGCTAGCAATGTTGTAAAGAGTTTTTGATCAGTTTAACGCATCCTTGCTCAATAAATATGAATGTCTTCAAAAAATGACTCAGGCCAGACTTTTGAACGGGGCTGTGTGTTGACAGAAAATATGCAAAATACTATTTTGTCAGCACTGTTGGAAAGAGAATGAAATGTAGCATTTGAAGAACATTCTGTTTAGTTCTGTTTAGTTGTGTTGAAGGATAAAACATTAAATGAACGTGTGTGTTGTTTCAGCATGGCTGCGATTCAGCTGTTTACCTCATGATTTTGTTCAGATGAGTGAATTGTTAGCATTAGCTAAAGGTCAGTTTTACTTTCAAATAGATTTCTACTTCAGGGTTTGTTTTTACTCATTGATATAGAACCTGGAAGGACTGAACAAAGGAAATGAACCAAATATTTCCAAGTCAATGTTTCTTTAATGGACCAATGGTAGTTTACTAGAAGTCAACTATTCCAGGAAGTTTGCTTTTGCAAGCCATATCAGATTGACCAGATGAACTCCAGACAAACTTTATTTTGGCCTGATTATGTTGGAAATGACGTCACAGCAATGATCTTCCATTTCCATTGATCAAGTGTATCAAGGCCTTGGAAGTGATTTTGAGCAGATTTGCAGTTTCTCATAACTGGACTGTAACGTTTTGTCTTTCTCTCTCTCTCTCTCTCTCTCACACAGAATGCAGTAATAGTAGCCTTGTCCTCAAAATCATGGGACGTGGAGACAGCGACAGAGCTGCTACTAAGCAACTGATCATCCAGTTCTATACATCAGGCCATACTTCCATCAAATCCCTCCTGCTTCATGACCCGTTCACTCCCACCCAACAACCATCCACACATGCGTCACCCAGAATGAATGTTTTGGTGAGAATCAGCAGCAGCAGCAGTTAGACTGCAAGAGCATTAGTGTGCAACCTCAGAGTCATCAGTCTCTCCTAGCAAACATTCACGTCCAGCGGCTTTCTTTTTTCTCTCTCTCCCCGTCATGTTTACCTTTGTTTTTGCTTTGCTACAATCATTTTCCCTCTTATATTAGGCTGTCGCTTCCTTTTTAAAGAAACCCAGCAAAGATGAAGCCAACATCACTGTCATTTCACACTAAAGAACTCCCACTTATCTGTGCAACAATGTTAGCACATGTAAATTAGTTAATTTAAGGTTGTGTACATTAAAAATGCAAAATAGTAGGAATGCCTTTTTTTTTAATGCACACCATAAAATGTTTCGGGTTTGCTCATTTGAATGGGATATTTAGCATATAAAGCAAACAAACAAAAAAAAGTCTGAGATTAATATTACCCCTTTGGTCTTACGCAGAACTAATGTGTGATTTTATTTGCTCATCTTTTGGCTTTCCTTTGCACTAATCAGTCTGTATAGAGGTTGATATGGCCAGATGACATGGTGTTGTGAGTGCAGATGCAGTTTCAAACCTACTGGGTGAAGTGCTTTTTTTATTAAAAATATATACATATGAAAAGATGCCCTTTCTCATTTTCCCCTCTTTTTGAGAAAAGGGGGTGATGTGAGAATATTGGTCGCAAACCCTTCCTCTCTATTTGTTTTCAAGGCAGCTGTAGAGGATGAGACTTGATCGTGAACAGTTGCCTTTTTTTTCCCAAAGAAGAATAATAATGTATGAAACAATTAGCGTTTGTGTAAACACGTCATTGGGAGAGAAGAGCAAGTGGAGACACAAGATTCTCCTCTCTCGTAAAGACCTGCTTTTCCTTTGTGAAACAATCAGGACGGCGAGATGTGTTTAGTGTGAGGTGGGCTGCGTTTCTCAACTCAACTGTATTTAGATTTGCCGACAAACTGCAGGTATTATTTCATGTTTGGCACACAACCCATATCGCAAGCATGTATCAAGCAAGCTAGAGTTTTCTAGTCTACAAAGATGCTTTAAAGCAAACGGGCCAAGAGCGCGAGTACTGCCACACAATGCTTTGTGAACCTGTTTTTACCTCGTGTTTTGTTCTTACAGGGGTGAAAGGTTTCTTTTTCTGCTTTTGCTACTTGCCTTGCCTCTGTTTGCTAGCCTTCCCACATCCCATCTGTTCTCATGATGCTCCCAATTTAAAGCTAGTTGCTTTCGTACACCTTTTTCATGTACATACAGCCAAGTTTGTTTTGGGGAGGGAGGGGGGGGGGGGGTAAAAAGCACTGTTCATCTCTAGAATGCACCATCGATGGCTGGATTTATATTTTGTATGAAAAACAAACAAAGGAAAAAAAACAAAAAGACTGTCTTCCTGTAGTGATCACCTTGTTCAATATTGCACGAAGAAGCAAATTAAGGACAAAAACTTCAGTCAAAGGAGAAATGCAGGTCATGGGCTCTGGCTTTAGTCACTTTAAGCTCCTTTACAAAACGAGACAGAAAAAAAACCCTACTCGAGCCGTACAAGCATGGTTATTTATTGTGAAACTGTCATATTCTTTTGAATTAAAAAAAGTGAAAATTGAAACCTTTTGTTCTCTGTGAATCTGTCCTGCGCCTTCATGTGTATACTACATATCACTTTGGAAATTGTAGGAATGTGGGGGCAAAATGGAGAAACGTTTGTTGAGATGTGAAAAATGTTCTATATTCAGAATTATTCCTAACAGAAATCTCATGTAGCAAAAGCCTCTTGTAACAGTACGAGGAATTCGTGCTCATACACTGGACATAATCAATGGCAGCATTACTACTAGAGATCATGTAACCGAACGCAGGAAAATGAGCCTCAGTGAAATCGGAGTACAGTATCTGGATTTAATAGAGGATTAAAAGAAAGGGGAGATAAAACAGTAAAAAACAGCTTTCCAGGTTTTAATAAGCAACCTTAAAGGAGATTAAAACAGATTTTTTTTTTCTTTCAAAGGTTTGTTTTTAAAAATTGCTCCAGACAGAGGCAAAGGGCAACAAGAACAATTTGAACAGAAAACAAAAATCAAAGTAAAACAAAATCGAGACAAACAGGTCTGGTTTTTCTACATACAAGTTTGAACATTTGAATCTAAAGAATTCATTTCTCAGAGGCGTGGGGTAAATGACAGTTCAGGTTGTGAAGAGATTGTGTGTGTGTGTGTGTTTGCGTGTGTATGTTTAAGTGAATGTGTCTCTTCTTTGGGTCATTCAGTCCTTTACTGCCTGACCATCCTCGTTTGCATGATCCGACGCTTTACCTGAAACAAATAAAAACATCCATTTAGATCAACAGTCAGTTTGACAGATGAGATGATTTAAGGGATCGTTCACCCAAAAATGACAGTCGCGTTCAACATTTGACTTTTTTTTCTGTTGATCGCAAAAGAAGTTATTTTTGAAGAAAGCTGGTTGATCGTACTCCTCACTGACTTCCATTTTCCAAGAATTCAGTAAAAATTAAATAATAATAAAAAATATATCTTTTGCGTTTAACATATGAAAGACACTCAAAGGTTTAAAACTACATTAGGGAGAGTACTTGCGGAGGCTAGTTTTCATTTTTGTGTAAACTATTCTTTTAGGTCTAGTAAAACGCTATAACATATTCTTTAAAATTCAGTGCGCAGATTTCATCTGGCCTACAGGTAGCATACAAAGAATGTAATAAGCCATGTCAATCCAAACCACTCGATTTTTCCATTCCTACATGAAACACCAAAAGGGATTTTCTAACGGATGAGGCCAATAGGATCAAATAAAAAGATATCTTAAGGATTTGCATGAAATTGATCAAAAACAACTTCTTTTACATTGCAATCTCATGGTTTTACATTGTATTTTTAATACTTCTGTCATCTTTTTTGGTCCACATGATCAACCAACTGAAACTCCATGTGAAAGGGATAGTTCCTCCAAAAGAAACATTTGTTTAACAGAATGGGGAATCCTAAAACACAGAAGATAATATGAAGAATGCTGGAAACCCGCTAGCCACTGACATCCATAGTAGGAAAAAAAACTATGGAAGTTACAGGCTACTGCTTTCCAACATTCTTTAAAATATCTTCTTTTTGTGTCGAACAAAAGAGATCCAAATAGGTTTGTAACAAGTAGATGAGTAAATGATGACCGATAGCACGCCTAAACGTAGTCCTATATCCCATCTATATCTTAAGGACACTCAATTTTGTGAAAGAATCAACATTTAGTTTGACAGATGATCTGACTAAATCACCATATCATATATATCAGTGGGTGACATGTTTCAGTTAGTTCCACTCAGATGTATGACATTAGAAACCTTGTAGAACATAGAATTGAAGTCAAATAGACGAGTTTATGTTGTTTTAGCATGGACAACAGCACATCATTCATTCTGGAACAACAGGGCAAGTAAATGCTGGCAATGTTTAGTTTTGAATGACCTCAAGGTAAGTGCGGGACATGACTGCTAAAAGGAAGCTCTCTCTCAGACACTCACTAACAGCTCCCCCTGCTCTGCTGTTGTATGGGTGGATTGTCTCAGTTTGGGACCCGATGCTCTTGAGCGTCTGTGAAAGGCTCGTTCCTGCTGCTCCTGAAGCTGTGTGAGTGAGAGTACATACTCTAGATTGGACTCAAATTCCCTCTCTGTCTCTCCTTCACTTCCGTATGCCTTCTGGGATGTGAGGTGTGTGTCCTGATGCAACTGCTGATCTTGCTGCGCTACCCTTTCTGATCTTGTGTAAAAAAACAACAACAACAACAACTGCCTCAACTACAGTAAAGACTTCAATAACAGCTATAGCTGATGGTTACTGCCTATTCACACCAAGTCTGAAGACACTACGTGGCTTGGTATAAAGTACCAGTCATTTAATAAATGGTGTAAAAAAAAAAAAAAAAAAAAGTATGCGAAATAAATAGTTCCAAAAACAAAACAACAACTTATCTGACAAGTGCTTTATCTATTATAGACATGAATGCGCAAAGTGGTACAAATTCATACAAGATACAGTGCAAGAGAAGGGCTTTTGCATACCAGTGCTTTTGGCTAGGTTACTGCAAAATGAGGAATTTCCACATGCATGACTGGTAAGAATCACAAACATGTTAAAATGTGTGTTGTTGGCTGTGGAAAGTTAAGTGCTTGTTTTTGTTTTCTTAGTAGCTGTGCTAGTAGGTTTTGAATTTAGTTTATGCTACCTCGGATTTAATTAAACTGGCTGTGGTTATGGCACAGGACACAGTACATTGGCTCCTGCAACTTTTCCATGCTTATGGCCAGTGATGGGAATAACGGCGCTATAAATAAACAGCGTTACTAACAGCGATACTTTTTTCATTAACGAGTAATCAAATGAGTTACTGTTTCCCTCGTTACAACGCTGTTACCATTACTGACAATAAAATACACGTTACTATAATTTAGAACATTGAAGCAGTTTTCATGCGAGCAGCGTCTTTCTCAGCCATAGGACCTCTCTTTCTCTGAGGTGTGTGTGTGTGTGTGTGTGTGTGTGTGTTCGGGGCTGGGGCGGGACACATAACCAACCAGTGATGATGATTGGTGTGTCTGTGAATGTGGTATAACTGAGAATGTGATGATTGGCATAGATAGAGTACATTTCCATCATTTGCCAATCAGAGGCAGAGTAATGTGGGTGTTCACACACAAACACATGCACAGTCAGTAGCACACACCAACGACCAGGAGTCAGAACGATGGCAAATCCAACAAGTTCAAAGATAGCTTTTGCAAACTGGAAATATAAGCACTACTTTTCCCTCATTGAGGTGAAAGGCAAGAATGTTTATGTATTGTGCAACTTATGCCCAGGGAAAAAAAAAGTAGATTAGTGTACAATGTTTTATATTTATTTTATAGTCATTTGACAAAGTCAATTTTTTTTTTTAAATGTAACGCAATAGTTACTTTCCCTGTTAATTAGTTACTTCTATAACTATGTAACTCAGTTACTATTTGTGAGAAGTAACAATTACTCTTTTAAAGGAACGTGCCCAACACTGCTTACGGCTGAGAGAAAAAGTCGGTCTCTGTATGAATAGACAGAGTTGCAGTCCCACCTGAGAACTGTACCAGAGTCCGCCTGGAAAGGTGGTCTGGTGCGCAGTTTACGTGAACTCTGGTATGGTTTGCTTCAGATGAACACAAATCACACCATATAATGAAAGCGAGCCACTATTAATCACATACAAATTGGTCCGACTGTGTATTTATGAATTTAATCACTTCCTTTCCTGACACTCAGTTCAAACATGGTCAATCAAACTCAGATGTAAGCCAGGCAGTTGAGCCAATCGTGAAAGCACCAGCTGATCACGTTGTTATATGATTACACTCACGGTAACCAAAACATTACTCAAAAATTCAATTTGAAATTGAAAATCATTTTCAGAATGCTGGAAAACAAAATCACAAACAAAGAAAAACTTTTTGGACTTGGTGTGAAGGCATTAACAGAATAGCTATTTCAGCACAGGTTCAGTGGTAAGTTGCATACTCCAGAGTTCGTCAGTTACCTTTGCAGGTCAATCTGTCTCTGTGGCGCTGCTCTTTTCGGCTCTGCTTCTTTCTGCTGTTTTGGTGTCTTGTCACTGAGTGAATCAGTAGAGGCTGTGCTGGCAGGATCTTGAGAAGGTGCTGCTCTCTTCCGGCCTCGTCCCGCTCCCGCCCCTGTTGTAGCTCCAGCCTCTTTTTCCGGTGTGGCAGCGCCCGCACTGTTTTTAGGGGGTCGACCACGTCGTGGTTTATTAAGTGGCGGCTGTGAACCTGCAGAGGGGTTTGAAGTGACACTGTTCTCTGTACCATCACTGGCAGGAGCAGCGCGCTTCCTCCCGCTGGGCTGAGCAGCTTCCTCCTGCAAGAGCAAAAAAAAAGAAGAAGTGAGTTCAGGGCGATAGCAGTGTGAACATAAGGAGTTTTTTTTTTATTCCATACCTTCTTTACACTGACTGCTTTTGTGATCACAGGATTCTCTTCGTTCTCCCTCGCCCCCACCTCAGAACTCACATCCCTTTAATACAGAGAAAGCGAAAGAAAAAAATCCTTGATAAAGATGAAGTACTTCCTGCATTATAAATTCATAAATCATACCGAATTTTGATTAAAAATAAAAAAATGCAAAATGCTAATCAGCACAAACCTGCTCTTATTTGTTGCAGGTGAGCTGGGTTGGGAGTTGGTGCTTGCATTGCTCCCCGTCTCAGAGGTGATGGTTTTAATGTACGGTCGGCGAGCTGTTACTGTTAAAGGTTTGTTTACAGCCCCCAGAACACCTGTCTGCTTTGGTGGTTGCTGAAATTAACAAAAGATATCAGTGTTATTTTATGCAGTCAAGCATTTAACTGTCCATTTCTCATTAGTTCCATAGTTAGTTCAACCATATTATTGATCTTTTGCTGTTTATTCTCCCAAATCTTTCAAACAAACTAGTACGAAAAAGTAAATGTACAAATTAAAATACATTTACTTTTTAATGGCTATATACCAAAGTCTCTTTAATGCAAGTCACTTCACTCAGAGGCTATCTTTGAAACCTCTCTCGGGCATTCTGTTTAAATAGGGAAACATCAAATTCTCCAAAACGGTTTGCCAAGCTTATGATTACATTAATACCAATCAACAATAAAATTAAACAACAACTGTCTCATAAGTTGTTTCTAAACGTCGCGCATTTGAAGGGAACGAGATCACTGCATTCGCCATATCGACTGTAACACTTTTCCCCATTCAAAATTAAATGAGTGACATGTCTTGTGTATTCTATTGACTTTGTATATATGGAATGATTACACAAATGTGTCATGTGGTATCACGTGCGTAACCTACCTGGATTTTCCCTGTCTGCAGAACTATTTTTGCTTCAGCGGACAGATATTCCTTATCATTGACAAACTCCTGTTGAAAGAAATGAGCTTAATGAGCTTCATATAATGGTCACATGTAAAGAGGTGCTGTGGTTGTCTGAGTGGTTGTTACCTTATCAGGTGGGGTGAAAAACTTGCTGGGGAGCACAGGATCTTTTGGGGAGTCCAGATGACATGAAGTGCTCTTGTTCGCGATCACAAATAATGCCACATCACATACAATGTACAGTTTCTGTAAATAAATACAAGGATTCAGACCACATGAACATATTTATTCATTCATTGGCCACATGAAATGGGCAATCGGCAGTGTTCAAGAATCCACTCAGCAGCGCTCAAAGCAAGTGAGAAATGCAGTCACATTTTTCATTCAGTAACCATTGTTACCAAAGTTTTGACAATACTATTTAGAAATACATAAACACTCTGCATAGCAATGCAAAATAATGTGACAAACCTCATTCGCCTTTGGGTCATCTGGGGACTGAGCATCTTTCGTTTGTTTGATGTTTTCCACCATCTTCCTTAGGAACGAGTGACTGTTATTCTCATTTTTTGTCATCAAAACCTCCAGCATGAACCACAAGCACCTGTAAAAATTTGAAATATTTTTTTCAATTTAATAAGTTTTCATTTTAAAACGCATCTAACAGTAATTTGGCAAACTAGATCTATCTCTTTAAGTAGAAATTAGATCTACAAAAAAATGAATAAATATTGACAGTATTAGTCAGGCCATTAGTGTGAAATGGAAAACAGTAAAAAAAAAGTGATTCTCGTACTCCTTGACATCTCTGAGCTGCTCTAAATCCTGTGGTTTGGTAAGGTCTGGATCATGAGCTAGAAGATGGATCATGTATGGCACCACATATTCTGGAAGGAGAGACAGCAGCTTTTCTGAAAAGCAAAAAAGAACATTTAGGTCTTTGCCATTCAAGCAGCTCTACAGGAAAATGTCTCAGTATGTTATGTGGTATACCAGTATTGCAAACTGAAACATTATTATTATTATTTTTTTTAATAAAATAAAAAGCATAAAAGTATCTACCATGAGCCATGGGGTTCTGTTTGATGTACTCTCTGCGGACACTGATGTTCTTCAGCAGGCACTGTCGTGCATGAGCACGTCGTTCTTTCACTGGGTCTTTAGCGCATAAAGCAAATACAGCCATGTACTCCAATGGTAACAACAACTTCACCAGAGCAACATGTAACTTCTGCGCAAAGATCTGTCGCACCTGATAGCACTCATCCTATGAAGAGAGGGAAAAGAGAAGTAAAGTTGTTGTTGTAGAGTGATATTAGGCATGATGAAATAAAAGTGTCAACAAAACACAAGTAGTCACAAAAGACACATTTGAAGGCATGTTACTACTAGGTGCAAATAGAGCCGTATACAAAGAGAATCTTTCATGTAGTGTGTAACAGCTCGAGTTTTAAATCTGAAAGTTAATGACTGTCAAAAAGAAAAGAAAAAAAAAGTCGAATCAGTTGTTTTAACGAGACGCTTTTAATATCGATCTTCAGCCATTTCATTGTAACAGCTTAATGAAAATTTGCCCCCCTATTAGGGGTTGAACAACATCGTTGAACAACAGTGCTGAATAAACGCGATTGGCTAACATCTGCTCTTGGGTATTTATCTAACTTGCTGACACCTTTTTGACAATTCCATGTGAATCATTGGAGCTGACATAAGAAAAAAAACATTTAAATAAATTTCAATAATCTGAGGGCAGATTTATTCAGTGAATCACTTTGGTGTGTAAACCTGCCATGTAGTTCACACCAAAAAAACATGTGATCTGTGCAGCGCGACTAGTCAACGTCAATAAAAATGCGCCAAGGCAGAGCATTAAAGTTGATTATTCTGTCCAACCCATACTGCCTATTTGCTGCCCATGTAGACCTGGAAAAACTTGAATGCCCCTCTCTCGAACATTGTAGCGAATCAGATTGCTTCGTGTTGTAAAGGAAAATTGTATTTTTTGCTGCCTAAAGACAAGGCTGTGAGCAATCAATGGATAAACTTCGTTTTCACAAAACCGAAAGCTCTGCAATGTACTATGAAACCTATTCATTTCACTGGCTTGAACCGCATCAACCTAAGTGCACATAGCAGAATGCAATTTTCAAAATAGTTCAACTTTTGCAGCTGTGCAGAAATGTGTCGATTAATACTGAATGTTTGTTGTTACTTTGAGTTACTATCAAGATTTGTTGGTATATTTAAGTAAAACTTAATCCATATTATAAGACAATGAAATATTTTTTATGGCCTTGCAAGCATATCAGCCTGTTGGGGACCACCAAAACCAACATATGACATATTTTATAATCCATAATATGGGCACTTGAACAACTGATATTAGACATATTTAATTTTTCTTGTATCGGTCAAAAATGAATAATTAATTATGAAGCGAATACCTCTAGTTTTACATTTCGCAAAATGGTGAAGTGAAGAACTATTTTAATATTTAAAAATTAAAATGTAATCTTGTGCAAATCTAAAAATCAGCATTCATATTTATATTGTACATTAATGTCGTGATTCCTAAATTAAACCTGTTTTATTGGACAGAATAACGGAGAGTATTAACAGAAAATTGTGGGAAGCAGAGAGATGGGAAGGATTGACGAAGGACCTCACTATGAGTACCTCAGTGCTATATGTCGTCGATGCACTAACCATTAGGCTATTGGTACTGACAGTTAAACATTTTTTTTTATAATCATATGAGCAATTACATGAAAATATTATTGTAATTTAAATGGAATTTATAAACTTTGATATAAAACTCACATTAATGACGAGTCCACAGAGCTGGAACTGTTCCGGAGTGATGATGTCATGGTAACAGGGCTCTTGAGCTAATTTCAGGATGGCGCTTCCGGCTGCTAACCTCAGTCGAGACATGTCAGACTTGCTGTGCACACAAACATACAAATATGTATTAGTGGCTTATTGTCTATAATTATAATACAAACTCACTCTGAGGATCTTGACCACTAGTGAGTACCTGATCTTTTTCTGCTCTGTGAGGTCTCCTTCACTGACCAGCATGGCTGAGAGGAGTCTGAGAGTAGAGTTGGCTGATTTGGATTGATTATTCTTCATTCCCAGCAACCAGCGGACCAAAAGCTTAATGGCTTGCACCTGGAAACACAAAAACAAATAAATGCACATATCACCAAAAGATGCTGTTTTCAACCTTATTATTGAATTAATTGTATTTTTTAAGTGTAAAGTGTTTTGAAAATTAAGTTTTAAAGGGCGCAATATGAAAATAATTTATTATTATTAATTACCTTAGCCAGAACTTCAGGGGAAACCTCGTCATCAGCTGTCCAGAGCCGCCCATTTTTGTTTCCCACAGACTGAGAGATGAGGAGGGTAAATTTAACATGCAAGGCCATAAAAAGCATTTCTACATGCTCAATGCAGAATAATACATCAATATGCTCACTCTGTCATTCATCAGAAGGTCCTTTACGATAAAATTGGCTACAATTGACTTCATGGGTGATGCAAACTGATCCGGAGCCAACATGGAGATGTGTCCTAGAGACACGAGTGGAGTGATCAGCTGTTCAGGCACGTCTGCATTCAGACTCCGAGACAACGGCTGAAACAAGACACAGAGACAAAAAGTTTTAAAGAACTCGTGTAGAAAAACAAATGCATTAAAAGAAAGAAAGAAAAAAAGAAAAAGTTAAACCCTAAAAGTTTTGTTCAAAGACAGTGTTAGCTCCCATTTTATATAAATCTGCTTATATTTGTAGGAGGAAATGGGTTTAAAACCTTGTCAACATCTCAGGATGTGATGTGGCAAAAGACCACTTTAACCGATGACTCACTGGGTGTCTAATAAATGAGTCTGCATGTTCTTATCCTACAATAAGTTGCTTTGCTTAATCATGACAGCTTGACATTGTGTTGCAATGACAGATGGTTTAACCTGTGAGATTGTATACAGTAATTAGGAAAAAGTGAATGTTTGTTTTGATTTGTAAGTTTCTAAATGACATAATTTTTATCCATAATTTATGGTACTAGAAGTCTTTGCCACAGCCGAGGTTCTTCCACTTTGCAAGAGTAACTATATCAGAAGCTCCTTGGATTTAACTGACCAGATGATTGATATATATATA
>CAIGQW010054471.1:6511059-6537275 GCA_903798125.1 Danio choprae
CAAATAATACTTTAAAGAAAATCAAATCCACATATACACACAAAAAAACTATGTACATGAAATGACACAAACATACATTAACAAATCCATGTTTATGGTAATTCTTATCTGTCCATTTGATTTTTTTTTTTTAAATCAATGTGTCTAGAACTTAAATAATTAGATTTTAATATATAAAAGTAAACCGAGCTGAACTAATAAATATTAGTGAGCCAATATTATTATTTTTAGAGTTTGTATAGAAACACTAACCAGTAATATGTAAAGCATATTAGCCAGAATGTTCATATTTTCATGTACTCTTCCCTGAGATCTCATCTTCTGAACTCTTCTAGTTTTAGGACCCAGGAGAAGAGATTCTACCTCTCTGTGGGCCTGTGTGTTTGGTGGAGTGGGGGAAGGGCAGCGAAACACTGATCTCAAGGAAAGCACCACAGTTGCAAAACCAGGAAGCCTAGCAGCCTCACTCTAACTCCCTCCAAAACACTCCGATAACAAAGTCATTTGTACATTTTTGCACATTTAACAGATCACAAAAATCTTGAGCTACAGAATAAAATGACTGCTACAAAGAGCTCACCAAGAACATGACAAGAAAAAAAAAAGTTGATTTGCCTTAACCTTGGCAAAATAAATTTGATTCAACACTATACATTTTTTTAGGATTTCCAACATGAGCAAATTAAGTTGACAGCTGACCTAATTTGTTTACACAAAAAGTACAAAACCTTTTCTGTGAGTATTATTTTCCAATAAAGCTTTGTCAGAGAATATTTTAACCGAGGAGGCATTTCTGAACCAATGGATGTGTGCAACAAACACAAAAATACTAATTTTATGTCCCATCACTATATTAAAAGGCTCCTATTTTACACCTTTTACAAGATGTGTCTAAAATTTTTGCACAAAATACTCAAATGATTTATTATACACAGCTGAATATGTCATTTTTGGGGTCAGTGGAAATTGTAGCTGTTTTTAATAGACTGTCTTTAAATGAAAATAAGATGGTTCTCCCTGCCCACCATTCCGACATGTGTGTCTGCTTCTCCTGCGTCATGTCAGATAAACAGCACAGTGACAGAGACAGACAAGAATGAAGCAGAGATACAGTTTCAGGGGCCTGTTTCAGAAAGAAGGTTAAGCAAAAATTCTAAATAGGTTATCACTCAAATGTAGAAAACTCTGGGTTTTTGTTTTCATAATGGAATGTATGTTAAACTTCAGAAAGTGGAGTAAGTCAAGCCAGTTTCTAAAAAGAAGGTAACTCATACTTAGGGTGCACTCACACTATGCTATCCGAACCGTGCCCAGGCGGTTTCCCGGTTTGTTTGACAATGACTCTGGCCTGGTTGGAAGAGGTGTGCCAAAATGCGGTTCGGTTGGGCTTTGGCGCGGTACGCTTGCAGTGCGAGTATGAGTTCTGTTATACTGTTCATAAGGTATATGTAAGGTTTTTTATGTGATATAAAGAAATTTAGGAAATGTTGTTGCTTTATAGTATTTTGTATCATTTTTAGTGGTTTGGGATGCAGTGACAGTCAAATATTTGCTGAACAGATCCAAAAACTTTTGACGCTCATAAATTATCATAAAAGCCTGCAGGTATTAGGAGGTTTGCTGAAGGTGCAGCGAGGGCTTTACATCTTTAATAAACTATGACAGTTTGTGTTCATTGAAAAGTAAGAATGATTAATAAATCCATATGAAACAGACTCTTAAAAGTGACAACACATCTTCAGTTTCGGGCTCAGGCGCTCTTTGCACTCACACTACAGTACAAGTGTACTAAAAGCCCGACCGAACCGCGCTCTGGCACACCTCTTCCAACCAGGCCAGGGCCAGCCAACTGAACCATGCCTGATCCCGATTCGGAGCACTCACACTTGTCAAACGAACCGGGAAACACGCCTGGGCATGGTTCAGATAGCATAGTGCGAGTACGCCCTAAATCTAATTTTGGACAGAACTGTGTATAGGTGTAGTCAGCAAGTTTCTCTCTCTTTTTTTATTTCCTGCCGTTATAAATAGGATCCAAATGCCTGCAATTTTGAGGCCCATCCCCAATGTTATGTAGGAGTGTGGTTTCCCCTCCCACCGAATTGATTGACATGTGCTTATTAACATGTCTCCATAGTAACGCGTATAATCATATCCACAAGGCAGGACTTGCAAAGAAACTGGGATTAAAAGATCTGTTCCAACTCTCTGTGATCAGCTGCACCTCAAGAATGAATTTTACAAGTTTAAAATGTTTTTAAAACAGTGCACGTTTGTAATAACTAAAATACATCATAGTAATGTTCATCACCACAGCCCCATAGTATCAGTAAAATTATATAAGAAGACACTTCAATCACGGTTTAACATAACGGATATTCATACAGCAGTGTATATTAACTTGTATCCAGTCACATTTGCCATGCAAAAACAGTGCAAAGATAAATGTGTGTGTGTGTGTGTGTGCGTGTACTGCGAACTTTCTAAGGGCATTGTGTGGGATTCATCGTTGCAGAAAGGCTTGAATTAACTCTACAACAAATACATCAAATAAGCATTGGGAGACTTCTTACTGTGGTATTTCTCAAACGGGAGATCTGCTTTCTTTATGTCTGTAAAGGCTGATTTATACTTCTGCGTCAAACGTACCTGCACCTCTCAAAAAATTTAACTACATGTCACAATAGTGCAGGCTCTGTGATTGGTCGGCTTGGTACCTGTGCTGAGAGCAGTGAGCCCGATGAAGCAAGCATTTACAAGTGTCGAGTCCTGTGAAGGAGCTCCAGATGAAAACCTTTGTTTTGTGTTTACCTTATGATTAAAGTTGTTGCACGCCCGCTGGTTCCTGCCTCTGAATGAGCGAGTTTTAGCTACTTGTAGCGTTCAGAAAAAACAAAATACCCACGAAGAAACTCGACACAGAGGAACATAAAAACCTTCTGCCAGCTAGCGTTTCGGAAGTGTTATTGCAGAGCAACACAAACAGCGCGCAGAAGTATAAATGCACAGCTACGTGCAAGGTTTATGCTGTAGGTCGACGCAGAAGTATAAACCCTTAACTTACTGCTTGTTTATCTGACGTGACGCAGCAGAAGGGGACACGCATGTGGGAATGGTGGGTGGGAAGAACCAGTTCATTTGCATTTAAAAGCACAGGCAACAAAAACAGCTACAGACCGAAAACCAAAACAGTGTCCTCAGGCCTCAAAATTCACATATTCAGAAGGGTATAATAAATGATCTGACCGGTATTTTGAGCTCAAACTTTAAACATTCTGAAGACACCAAAGACTTCTTACATCTTGGAAAAAAAAATAAATAAAAAAATAGAAGCCCTTTACAATATCTTCCAAACTCTTCCGACCATTATTTGCTCTGGAATTTTGGGATAGGCCTAAATACAGAGACATTATGAAAGAAAGGACTATCATTTTTGGAAAGGGAATTAAAAGTTCTTAGTTCTGAAATAGTATTGTCACAATACTGAATTTCAGTAGCGATTGGTACTGAAAATGTAAAAAGTGTCCATTTCCTGTAACATTTGAGCACTGTTGAGCACGTTTTTAAACAACACTGATTAGCCATTGTGTTTACATAGTTAATAGAAATGGCTATGATTGGCCGTGAAGGCCTCTTCGGTATGGAGGTGAATAAATTTATAATCCGGTAAATAAATTTATAATCCATCATGACATCCACATGAGAGATGGCTCATGGAGTCGTTGCAACAATCTGTCTCCTGTTTTCAAAACAAAAGTCCCACATACATAGTAAATTTAATATAAACTTAGATCATTTAAAAATAACTAAGGGAGGAAAATGATCAATGTTGTCTCACTAGCAAACATTAAGGGTTATCAAACGCAGCCTGGGGCATGCACATTAATGATCTCAGAGCTATATTTCAGTCTGGGTTATGGCTGCTGATCTCCTGATGGCTGTTATGGCTGCTTGTTAGGTCCAGATGAGTAGAATGTGACCTAAAGTGCATGAAAATGCTGAGGGTGTGGTCTATTTTTCACCAGGGTTTTTACGCTTGCATAATTTACATGAAAACGAGGAAACAATGGTGCTTGAGGCTCACTGTACACCCATTTCCATCTACTAAACTGCTGCTGTCCCGTACAGCAGTGTTACCCAACCATGTTCCTGAAGGCACACCAACAGTACGCATTTTCAAATTCTTATTAATCAAACACACCCAAATCAACTCATTAAACCATTAGAAGGAACTCCAAAACCTAAAATGAATGGGTCAGATAAGGGAGACATCCAAAATATGTACTGTTGGTGTGCCTCCAGGAACAGAGTTGGGAAGCGTTGCTGTAGAGGTACATTGACGCAGCCGTTGCAGGGAATGTACCTTTTCAAAGGAGAATAACTGACTTTAAGCATTGTTTTCCAGATGAACATGTATGGTCACTTAGCATGTTTCTTAAATATCTGCAAACATTATGGTATTTTTATGCTCTAGAAGAGTCAAAAACTTACATACAGCACCTTTAACATGCCATAATTCTACAGTGTACTTTATAACATCTTTCTACTACAAAAAAGAAAAAAAATTACTTCTACACTACGTACAGATGACAGAAATATACTTTTCAAAAATAAATAAATAAATAAAAATACCTAGACCTGCATATAAGAAAACTCATCACAGGTCTTAGATTTTATCATGGTCTTAGATCAGCAGATGTGTACCTCATTTCATAGGTTTTACTGCTAACTCACATAATCACAACACCACCACCAAAAGCAATTTATGCCTGCTTCACCCTACAAGCTATGACCAACAACACTGAAAACTATGACTAATCACAAAAACTTTGAAATCTTCAGCAAAATATTGAACCACATCTTCAGCCACAGTAGAGCTGCAAACGGTCGAAGTATCAGTCACAACTGCAAACATCCAGAGTTGAGTACGGTGATGCTGCAGAGCCGAAAAAATTCGCCTTGAGAACGGCGGTCTGCTCTGCTGCGCAAACGAGTGAACTCAGACATGACACAAGTGCACCAATTCACGGAAATGAGCTGCACGTATGAATTGGCCAAACAGTGTATGTGCTTCATCACTCACTTTCCAACATTACATTTATAATAAATAGACGCATGTGCAGCTTTGTGTTAACCGGCTAAAAATAAAACAACATTCTCCAAAGTTCAGTCGAGCCAAAAGTAAAAACAGCAGCTGATTTTTAGAGGAAAGCAAAAGTGCCCCTAATGCCCCTTCACGGCCCCTGTGACAGCAGCCCTGAGTTGTTGGCTCTTGATATAGCAGTAATTTCATTTTAGGGACAACTTTCCCTTTAATATTAATAAAACAAAACATTTATTTCAACATTTGTTTATTCACTTACAGTTTTTCTCAGTTTCTTTGGTACATTTCTCAGATCAGAATCGAAATTCTCAAAATTACCTGTTCAGTATTCAGATCATTGTGTCACTTGTTCACATCAAAAAAGCAGTTTCTCATTGCTTTGAACAAGTTGCAAATGCTTTGGTACACCCATGCAAATGATTATGTACAATTCTCTGCTGTTTCCCACATTATCAATTGCTTATGTAATGGTGATCAAAATGCATTATGATGGTCTCTGTCTGAATGGTCTCGCCCCCCACAACATTTAAACTTTAGCTCATAGCATAAGTCTTTACATGCAAAATGATTGAATTCAGGAGAATCTTGATTTTTTTTCTAATGAAGGTGCATCTCATGAACTATGAAGTGGATGTATACTATATAAACAGAAAGGAACGTCAGGAGGAGTGTAAGAAGACTGTAGCACTGTAAGTCCCACAGCCTTTCCATAAGTAGTTTGTCATACGTTCACATTACTAATAATTTTTTCTTTGTGCTATGCAGTGCTGTCTTTTTCCTTTCTGTATCACAATGACTTGAACAAATTACAGTACAAACAAATAAAAGCATAAATGTGAATCTTGTCAAGTTTCCGGCATTTAAACTTCCACATACACTAGCCACAAAATGTGATTATATTTGTAATAAAAACTGTACCCATAGTTTACATTAGAACATCCCTCCAGAGTACTCTGTTGTATTGATAACATGACTAAGTAAATTGACTGTCTCATCCACACACAATGACACAGGGACTTGTCATCCTGATGGCAGTGACATGTTTATTGACAGAGATTAGGCCTGTCACGAATATTGCACCAAAAAATATTGCGATAAACGATATTGTCATTTTAAAACCATTTTATACCACTCATTATATAATGCCAGAATGACAATAAAATAGCAAGTACACTTCCAAAGAACACATAACATTTTATTCTTAAGAATATTTAATGTAATTATAGTCATTTTAACAATTGAAAAATTAGAATGTGAAAATGCATATCCAAAAAAATTTTAATAATAATAATAATATAAAAAAAACAGTTTTATACAAGGGAATGGTGGGTAAAAAGTACAAGGTAAAAAGTAAGAGGCTGCAATATCTGGAACCAGATCTATTTTCAGTTGTCAGGCAGCCACATGAAAATATACTATAGTAATTTATAGTAACTACTATAGTGTTTTTTTTAAACCATACTGACACCTCCAATAGAGACAGAGGTTGCACAATTAGCTAAAATGTTGCTAGAATTGTTTTGTATGTATGGGCGATATATATTGCATCACCAAAAATGATTGAGGTCATGTCCATGTGTTGTGTGATGAATCAATATATTGATTGTGACATTGATTGTGACAGAGATATTTATTTTTGAGAGATGAACTAAGAATTTTGAGCAACAGATTCATGTAGCAAGAGATTCATGTAGATAATCCATGGTGTTTTGATATTTGCATGCATTGTCTTGAGAAATGCACTTACTGTATTGGATATTTCAATTCTGATCTGAGAAATGTAGTAAAGCAACTGAGAAAAACTGTAAACTATTTAAATTATACTGCTAAAAACACATACTGTCGCTGAAAATTAAAAGTTTTTTTTTTTAGATTATGTACTTGCAATGTGAATCTTTGTTATTTAGTTCCCCCACTTTGGCTTTTATTTTATATTTTGTTGCCTACTAAGGCTTTGTTTTTTAAATAAGGGACTTAGTTTGGCTGTACTGATCAGAAAACGTGCAAAATATCAGAAAGAAACGTACTAAAATTGTGAATCTTGTGATGTGATATTTTTTCCTTATGTAGTCCACCTCTACTTTACAGATGTAAAAGTAGACCTTAACTAGAACTAAACTGGACTCATAGCCCATTACCAGTACAGTGACTCAAAGAATATCATGGGCAGACAGCATCCAATACAAACAATTTCGGTAGTGGGACATTACATAAAGTACTGATAAATGCTTCAAACTTGACCTACAGTTTTTATTAGTAACGTATTAAAAATTATTTGCTGTAAAATTGGCTCATTCCAATGATGGACTGCATCGATCACCACTTTGGCTCTTACCTTGAGTCGTTTGACGACTTCATCGTTGCTGATTTTATCAGTGATCTCTTTGACACCAAGTGGGTAGGTGATCTTTCCGTCCCCCGCCGGTCTTTGCTGCTGAGGCTGCTGCGGGAACTCCATCATCCTTCTCCAGACAGACAGACGGTCCTCTACTGGCCTCTATAGGCAATAACACTAAAGTTCAGCACACAAACCCGCCACACCACCACAAAAACGCTAAAAAACACCGTATGTACGTCAGCATTCGGCTCTCTGTGCGTGAAATTAACCCCTTTAAAAATGTGGAATGACACAGAAATTTTACAGTCGTCAGTTTACTGGAAAATCCTGAATAAAACCACGAAGCTAATAAGGCTAAAAGCAATACTAGCAGCAGAGCTAACGAGACCCGCTCCGCTACCGCGCTTTTAATCTAAAACACATTATTACATGGGCATTTAAGCTCCCATGACAAGGGTCCCCACATATGGTGCACGTTACACATTACCGTAATACTTAGCTAATACGATATCTTTTAAAACACCTCAGAGGGTAAAAAATCTCTTTGATCGGCTAATGGCCTAGCCGTCAGCTCCAGGCCTCAAACTATTCAACAAACATCCAGCCAACACTCATATTCATATTAAAATCACAACCCTCCGGTTCCCTTTACCCAAAAAGCATTTATTCCACATCTCTCACTCAACACTAATTCATTTCGGCCCTTAACCTAACTTTAGACGGCAAGAAATCGGAATTGTTTACTTGTTTTCTCTGTATAAGTTCACTCAGCGAGGCAAACAGCGACCACCAACTTGATCATCCCACACAAACTGTGTGAATTAAACTCCCTCGAGCGCCTCCGTCTCACAACCTCCTGAAAACCAGTCCCTGGTCATTACCTCACAGACAAGTCGTTGTTTTAATTCATGAGTTGGTTCGGGTTCTGGTTTGGGTGTGTTTTTTTAGTTTCGGGCACAAAGCTCCGTCTCTTTCATACAGCACTGTGTGAGCGTCCACGCGTGGAAAGTAGAGCCACAGCGACCTCGTTGGTTGACAATCGGTATGACAGCAGACAGAGAAACGTTACCAAGCACCCAAGAAAAGAAGCACCTCAAAATATTACCGCGGTCAAAGAAACGGCACTGAACTTGATTTACCGTAATTTACAAAGAAGGCGTGCCTCTACAATTGGCTTGTCTTGCAAACACCATCAAAACACCAATACAAATACTTTAATTATTATGGAATACTTAATTAAAATACAATGCAAAAGTATTTAATATTATTATATTATTATTAATAATAATAATCATTAAGTTACATTTTTACGTTATTTATTATATTAATGTACAGAATTTATTCATTTTAACATTATCTACTTAATAAAAAACAATTTACATCAAATGAAATGTAATTATTTGTTTGTTTTATTTTATAATTTATGTTTTTAAAAAATAAGAATTATGACATTTTCTAATTGAATATTATTAAAAACATTTTATAATTACTATAATTAATATATTATTTTAATCCACTTTACTTTGTTTTGTTTACAAATATATCATTTTGTTTATCCTAATGAAAGAGTAGATTACGTATTTACATTTTATTTTATCATACATTTTAAAATGTATGATAAAATATATTGTTATTTTATGAAATTGTTACCCCTTGCTTTTCATACTTGTTCTCCAAACATGCCTCAATCACTCCTCAGACATCAGTTAAAAAACCCTGCAAAAAGTATTGTAAAATAATATTTATATCATTATTCTTTGGCATAGAAAATTGGTGTCATGCTGTTTCCATCCACTAGAGGCGATGCAGTATTTTTGCTTTGGAGTTGAGAGTCAGCTCGTCGGTGTTTCTTTTACTTTTCCTTCCGCTAGTAAATATTGTAAACAGTGTCGTTGGTGATTTGTAAACGGGGCACATCAGAATGCCAAAGAAAAAGAAAAACGGACACAGTCCGCCCCGTGCACCGATGGCTGAGTACGGGAGCGGTTCCGAGAGTCGAGCATACGGGACAAGTGGATCTTTTGTGACTCGGGCGGGCGCAACACATTTGGGCTCCTCCACGCATTTCAGCAGCGGTCAGGTGGAATCTCAAAGTCGGGAAGAGATCATCCAGCGAATGCAGGAAATGTTTTCACATCTGGATCCAGAAGTTATTTACATGGTGCTCTCAGAGGTCGATTTTAAAGGTACGCATGAATGACCACCCCTGGTTTTAATTTTAAGAAGTGTCTGTCTAAATAAAGTTCGTTGTGGGAAGATTGTACGAGACAGCACACAGTCCTAAAAAGTCTTAACATTCTTAAGTAGTTGGACATTAAAGTACAGAACCAGTCAAATGTTTGTAATAATAAATTTTTTAATGTCAAGGCAGCATTTATTTGACCAAAACTCACGTATTAACAGTGAAATAATGAAATATTATTGCAAGTTTATTTTAGCATGAAATTTATTAGCAAAGCTAAATCATTTTTATTTTATTTTAAAAACACTAGAAACTTTTTTTCTTTTATTATATTTTATCTAATAAATGCATCTTTGTTGAGAAAAAGATTGTCTTTTAAAAATTAAGTACTGTAGACTCTGCTTGTTTTTATTTTAAATATTAATTCTCTTCATCTCTCTGCATTAGTGGACAATGCAATGGATTCCCTTTTGGAGCTTTCAGATGCTGCTGAGGGCATAGCACCACATCCTCCGGCTGTCTCAGGCTTTGAGCAGGCTGCTGCTCTCCTGGGAACCAACACCACTCAAACAGATCTTCTCAGTGGGGCAGCGCAGAGCTTTGTCTTTTCAAATCAGCCTCGATCTCAACCAGAGCTCAGTCCTGATGAAACTCGCCTGACAGAGGAGTTTGATGCTCTCTTAGATCAAGAACTTCAATCTTTGACAACACAGCAGACACAAGCAAGCTCTCATTCTCCAGCGTCCTCGATACCTCTCTCTTCTCTGCCCTCTCCATCTCAATTAATTTCTCTTGCATCTCAGCCTCAGCCTCAACCTCTAGCTCCCCAAAGCTTAGCAGTGCAGGCTGAGCACGTCTCTTACTCAGACCCTGTTCTCAGTGAGGCCTGTGGTGGTAGTTCTCCTGTGAATGAATTAAGTTTCGGTGGGGCTCATATCCCTGAGACAAAAACCATATCTCTTGACTTTAGTCACCTAACACTGAAGGCCAGCTCCACTGAACCACGGCCTTCCGCCTTCCAGGTTTATCGTAGACCTGACCAACTTAATAACCACGCAGGGACAAAAAAGCACCAAGAATCACTAAGCACACCTGCCATGTTTTGGAACACACAGGCTGCTGAGTTTCATCCCCACTCTATGGGACCACCCTTCATTACACCAGTCATTCCTAACCCTACACCTTGGAGTACTAACCCTATACCTGCTTCTCAGTGGTTGGCTCATGCTACTATCAGACAAGCACCCTTGAAGCCTTCTGCAACTGTACCAAAGTCATGGACTCTGCCCACTAGGCACAGACTCAAACTGGAAGGGCAGGTATTGGTGTTACTTAGAGGGGCTCCTGGATCAGGCAAAACTACCCTTGCCAAGTAAGCAAGTAGATGCATCTCTTGGATATGTACAATTTTGTTCAAATATATGCAGTAGAGCAAGAGAAGGCTTCTATGTGGTACCTGAGAAAGTAAAAAACGAGAGACCATGGCATATAAGTTCTTGCCATATTGCTTTGAACAGTTTTACTCCATAAGGGCAGTTAATGGTTTACAACATTTTATCATTTGATGGAAATGTTTTTCTTAGCAGGAAGTTATAATAACTTCTGATCCTTAATATTAATTTAGGCGGCGCTAACAGAATTAGATGGTTATTAGTGCTTGGATATCAGTTAATGGGTTGGAAATATAGCCAGTGGTTTTTTATATGATATTTTCTGATGAAACATCTAATTGGCCATTTAAATTGAAAGATCACAATAAAAATAATTTCCAAGTTTTACTTTTTTTATTTTTTCAAATTTTGATTTCATCTTGAAGAAACAAAACAACAACAAAAACTAAATAGGTATTTGAAATCTTCATAGAGCAGAAGGGCAGATGTACTGTTTCTATAGATTTTGATCACTTGACTGATCAGACTAATGTTAACCACTTTGCTTATTTGTTTTTGTTCATATAAAAGGTATATAGATTTGCATCAGTTTCTGTTTCTTATTGTTGTCCAGTGCAATGTTGGCGCAGAACCCTGGAGGGGTTGTTTTGAGCACTGATGAATATTTTATGCGAAATGGGCAGTACTATTTTGAGCCAAATTTACTAGGAGAGGCCCACGAGTGGAATCACCAGAGAGGTGAGTATGTTTAACTCAGGCCACAGCAAAATGTCAGATGTGTTAAATGCAGTTATTACCTTGTTTGTATAATTAGCTTAATAAATTTAAGCAATGATAGGCCTTTTTTTTACATTTGAAAACGGTTAATCCTGGGTCATTCTAAACCCCTGGTAAACAGAATTTTGAGTCTTGAATCCTGCAAAAATCCTTAGTTCATGCTTTATGCTGTTTATACCTTACCCCGGGATTAACTGTTTAATCTGGGTATTTATAGTTCATTCCTATAGATTTGACACTGTACATTCCTAAACCTTGTGTTAATTTCTTATTTTGCAGTGTCATTGATTAGTTGAATGCATGCACACTATTAGGTTTACATAACAGTGTTAACATTACACGTCTTCAAATTATACAGCTATCGCAAAAAGTTTTCTTGACAATAAGTCAAGTAAGACTGAATTAATCTCTTTTAGATTCCAGTTCAGTCACTGTTCACCTTTTTCATATTCTGAAACTGTAATGTAACATGCTCTGTTTTTTTGACTGTCCAAAGCATGTAAATATGAGACACACAATTGTTTTCAGTTGCTAAACATCTAGCTACATTATCGTTGCCTTTGGTACTGAAATATAGGGTTAACAATGTAAAACCAGGGTTTCATAACCCTAGGTAAAAAGTCAGTACCTCCACTTCTAAATTACATGTGAAGTGTTCATTTGCCCAAAAGTGGTGTTTAGAATAATGATAACCCAGGGTTAAGAGCACGGAAAAGTATTATAACCTAATGACGCTGTTGAAACATTGCTTAATCATTTGAGAGACTGAAGACATTGCAGCATTTGCTCAAGCAAATGTTTGGGAAATGGTTTTGAAAATGGTCATTATTATTTTTGCTAACTTCACCTTTAATCTTTATCTTTCTGCAATTTTCTTGTGATGATCAACATTACAGCAAAAGATGCTTTTGAAAAAGGCCAGTCACCCATCATAATAGACAACACCAATACACAATGTTGGGAGATGAAACCATACGTTGCCATGGTGAGCAATGTATGATGAAACTCATATGAATTACTGTTTAGTATGAATTTTTTCAGACCGTTTTTGTATTAGTTAAAACTAACTGTGGCTTTTTCCAGATTTTTTTTCTTAAGTTAAATTATACTGCATATATCATGCTACAAAAATTTTCAGTTATGTCCGGCTCGCACTGTGCTTTTTTTCCACAATTTGGTCCTCTGAGACAAATTTTGAAAATCCTAAAACATTCCTTTCATTTTAGTCTAAAATCTGTCTTCTTTGATCATTGGTTTGACATGTTCACCGACAGCCGATTAATGGCCATTGTGAACATAAAGAATTACTACAAATTGCTCAGTGTAAGCCTGGCTTTACATAAGATCTTTTTTTATTTTAGGATTAAGTTTATGTTTCATGATTTACAGGTGACAAACATGAACCACAAACAAATTTCCCCTTTTTTGATAATTCCTTTTCTTTTACCTAGGCACAGAAACACGGGTATAAGGTGCTGTTTCGTGAGCCAGATACCTGGTGGAAAACTAAACCTAGAGAGCTGGAGAAGTATGTTAAACATGATCACAAACCACAAATATCAACCTTTATAACACAAACATAATTCACAATAAAAATGGAGTCTTAAATGATAAAAATTGTACCAAACCTTAATATGTACAGAACTAAATCACAACTGTGACGCGTTGCTTATAGTCATAAACATGCACAATGTTTGCACAAATGTAGTCTTATTGTGTTGTACCTTATGTAAATGTATCTTATTCTCTTTGTGAAGGCGCACAAGACACCAGGTTACAAAGGAAAAGATCAGACACATATTAGAAAGGTATGACCGATTTGTCTCTGTCCAGACCATCATGAATTCACAAAAACCAGAACCAGTCCCAAATGTTGCAGCTTTGACCCAAAAAGAGACTGAGCAACCCCAGTGAGTATATGCATTAAATGTGTATATATAAATAAGTATTTTCCATTGTATTTATAAAGACAGACTATGTTCACACAGCAGCAGAATATGTTTGTCTCCAAGTGTACAAGACAATTTCAAGTCACAACTGTCAGTAACTGTGTAAGCACTAACTGTGTGAAGCCATTCATTTGTATTTAAACAACAATAGGAATACCTGTCTTTTTTCAGGCAGTCTTTACACCCTGGCCTCAGTCATCCTGATCTTGTTGGTGACTCTGGCTTGAGCAAAGTGAACTTGCACCTTTCCTCATCTCTCCCCGATGTGTCCTCTGTTAGCCAGACTTACAGCACCACTTCTGCAGTTGAGGAAGAAAGTGAAATGGGCTCCTACACTTCCAAGGAGTGCATGTTGTTTCATGAGAACATTCAAGAGGAGGCTAGAACATCTCAGTCTGATCTACTTGATTCTGAAGGATTGGACTTGGAACTAGATGCCTACCTTGTCGACACTGACAAAGAATTTAGTCATTTGAGAAGTGGGATAACTGAGGAATATATAGTGTCAGAACATGAGAAGTCTCTAGAGCCACCTGTGGCATTTTCAGAGTCCATTGCTCAGCGTACGAGGAAGGTCAGAGAAAATAATAGGAAACCCCAGGTCATTGATCATCCTGTGAACCTCAATCCCATTCTTGACTCTTCAGGACCAAAGAAGGAGAAAAGATGTGAGGAAAAAGTAGTGCGACCAGAGCTTTTGAATTTTGTGGGAGACTGGCCACTGGAATCGCAAAATCAGCGTCAAGAAAGATCCCAGAAATCAAGGAATAACTTTAATATCTTTAATAACACTGGTCTGGAAACTAGTGTTGTTGAACACCAAGAGAACACTACTGCAGATGAAGATAAGGATGTCACTACTGACAGCACAGGTGAATTTCAGAAAGTAGTCGATCTACTGCAGGGTGAAAGAAACCTTTTTCCAGATTTTTACCACACTCCAGCTCCAAATACATTGACTACTTTGCAGTCGTCTTTATTAAGGGGAAAAGAAGCTAACTTGAATCTAGAGACAATGGTTTTGCATGCACTTCCTGACTGTGTACTCGAGAGAAAGTACTCTGAGGGCACTAACCCAAGGAAGGATTACCCTAATTCTCCAAGTACTTCAGAACAGGAAGCAGACCCAATTGGACAGTCTAGCCAGATGTCTTCTGAAAAGAGCACACAGGAGGAGGTTGAGCAGGAAGACAATGGAAAAAGTTCTAAGGTTGTCATAGACTCAGAAGGTAGTCTGGAGAGAAGGAGAGGGCTTAGCCGAAGAGTTGGCAAATCTTGTAAATTGGCCCTTACCTTCACTAATCAAAACACTTCATCACCCTGCTCACAATCTACAGTTGTTTCACATTTGCCCTCTGAAATTACACCTGCAGGAGGAACACCTTCAGTGCCACTCGTGTGGTCCAGTACCTCAGCCCAAACATACCCTCAGGACTTTGCCTTGCTTTGGCGAATTGACCAGCAGAAATCTTTTGAATTAGCCTCAGACTCATCAAATAATAGTATGGTTGTTTTGGAAGGAAACTCTTTGCGTTTCACTCCAAAAATAAATGAAGAGGAATCTGCCTGGCAGCAAAGAGTGCCGTACCGTGTGGTCCATGAAAAAGGTTCTCAGGTAGAAGATAATGACTTTAGAGAATACCACTCCAAACAACAAAGCCTTGAGATTCTGAGTGGTCATTTCAGACACGTCTCTGTTGATATACTGGAGGATCTTTATGAGAAGTGCCATCAGGATATAGAGTGGACAACTAACTTGTTGCTAGATTCTGGAGAAAGACTATATAAGGAAGATGAGGATAATGAGGTTGACTTAGGATCTTTGGTTCCTATGCAAGAGTCATGTGAATTATCTATAAAACCATCAGAAACTGTGGTTGGCTTACAAAGTGACCAGGAAAGAGCGGTGTTCTCTGATGAATCCAGCAACAGTTCAGTAAGTAGTATCAGTCCTAAGTCCCAAGAAACTAACCCTAGTGATGTTAGCCCTGCTAGTGATGATTGGAGCCCAGGTCAAAGTTCACTAAGTGATGCTGAAGGATATGATGAGGCAAGCATGGCAGAAGAGAAATGTGAGTCTGAACCTTCCCTTGAAACACTAAAGCAGCTAACAGAAGACACTAAAATACAACTGGCTGTTCCAGCAGTTAAAGAAGAACTGACAGAGAAAACAGGTGAACAAGGAGCAGGGCTGCAAGAAACATTCGTGTCCCAAAGTGAGCAAATTGTTCAGCTTCTGCAGGGAGAATTGAAGGAATGGAAAGAAGAGGAGGGAATAGGTGAGGGAAGGGAGGATGATGATACAAGAGCAGAGGTAAATGTCATAACACAGTTGCTACTGAGCCAGGTTGATGAAATGGAGCAGAAAGAGGAGGAGGAGAGGAAGGAACGAGAAAATGAGAGAAGAAGAACTGGACTGGGAAGGAGAGAGCAGAGTTCAATGGATATCCAGTCCCTGGAGCTGAAACTTCCTACTGAACTTGCATTACAGCTCACTGAGCTTTTTGGACCTGTTGGGATTAGTCCAGGTAATAAAGCATCTAAACAAGAAGTCAAAAAAATAAATTATTTTAGTTATTTAATACAATGTATCACTCACAGGGTCCTGTGACCTGAATGCATACAGTGATACCAAACTGTAATTTTAACAGGCTTGACACATGAGCAAAATATATTGGCAAGTAATTTTTTAGAGGTTGTTGCCTGATCATGTGATTTTATATGGTTAGTTGCATTTTATTATTTTCATTAGGCATTTATTATTTTCATTATCATTTTCCCAGTTTTTTATTGAACAAGTTTGAGTACTACTGCAAATAAAATACTGTTTTTTTTTTTTAGTACAAAAAAGTAATGTGTAAGCAATGAAGTGTGTAATTGTACTTCAGATTTTAAACTAAAAGCTATTAAACTAAAAGCTATTACTTTCTGATGTAAGTGACCACATCAACCATTAATCACACTCATAAAAATCTCTTTGAACCTCATACGTTTGCAGGTGCGTTTTCATCAGATGACTGTGCAGTGCAAATAGACCTAAACTTGGCCAAACTGCTGCACCAGAAATGGAAAGAGACTATCCAAGTGAGTTTGCATATTGTGATGATTTTATGTTTTAACAGTTTTTAGACAAATCAATATAAACACTATGCATTTTCAATGTGATCAGTTTAGAATTCATGTAAAACTTAACTATGTTTGTCTTTGATAGGAGAAACACAGACTGGCAGCGCTTTCCTATCAGCTAATGCAAGAGTGTAAGACTGCTTATGATCTCAATACTCACTAGATCAAAGTGAATATAGACGTATAGGTTTTCTTAGCAAGTATCATACAAAAGAAGCATGAAGCGAGAAATCACATTTCTTTTTTTTTTGCTTTGGTTACCCCAGCCCTGTAGAATTACTGGAGCACAATATATCACTTTTAGTTGCATCAAACATCAAATGTGATTAGTATGTGATGATATGCCATAAATGTATTTATTTGCTCTTTGTGCAGTGTTTTGCTTTTAGAGATTTATGTACACACAAACTACAGGGGTTGGACAATGAAACAGAAACGCCTGGTTTTAGACCACAATAATTCATTAGTATGGCGTAGTGCCTCCTTTTGCCACCAATACATCATCAATTTGTCTTGGGCATGACAGACACAAGTCCTGCACAGGGGCCAGAAGGATTTTGAGCCATTCTTTTTGCAGAATAGTGGCCAGGTCACTACGTGATGCTGGTGGAGGAAAACATTTCCTGACTCGCTCCTCCAAAACACCCAAAGTGGCTCAACAATATTTAGTTCAGGTGACTGTGCAGGCCATGGGAGATGTTCAACTTCACTTTCATGTTCATGAAACCACTCTGTTACTAGTCTTGCTGTGTGTTTTTGTGCATTATCATCTTGATATGTGGCACTGCCTTCAGGATACAATGTTTGAACTGTTAGGTGTACATGGTCGTCCAGAATGGTTCAGTAGTCCTTGGCAGTGACGCACCACCCATTTAGCACAAGTACTGGACCTAGGAAATGCCATGATATTGCAGCCAAAACATCACTGATCCAACTTCATGCTTCACTCTGGACATGCATACCCTTTTTTGGGGTTTCTTCACACTATAAATCTCCTCTCCTGGCATGAATGACCAAAGGTTTGGCTATACAGCCTGGCCATGTATATTGACCCTGTGGAGCTCCAGACGAATAGTTTTGGTGGAAACAGGAGAGTTTTGGGCTGCTGTAGTTATATGTTTTTTGGGTACAATCCAGCTTAGCACCCAGACATCCCTTTCAGATAACTTCCTCTTGTGTCCACAGTTACTCCTGTTGGATGTGGTTCATCCTTCTTGATTGTATGCTGACATTGCCCTGGATAAGGTGGCTCTTGATAATCACAAAGACTTACTGTCTTGGTCACAGACGCTCACCAACAATTTGTCACTCATAATGTTGTGTGCATTGCAATATTTTAACAAAACTGTGCTATTACTACACTAGTTCAACCTCCACACTCTGCTCTTATTCTGCAGTCACACTAGAAATTGTGCCTACGATATTCTCTAGTACTGCGCTGCAAAAAGCGGCAGGATTAAACAAGAGGTCACATTGCACTTTTTGCCCCATAGAGTTCTATTCATACACATGTGACTATGGCAGACTGAAAACGCAAGCTTGTGCGACAAGTTTCACAGTTTGCTGTGTTGGAAAGTTCAAGCTTGGTGATCTCTGACCTGCAAAATCGCTTCACGTGGCTGCATGAGAGCAATCAAAGATCAAAACATGACCTCACTGTACAGAAATTTAAAATATGGACCAATTGCTCTCATTGTTATAATGTCTAATCTTGTTTAATCCTGCCCCTTTTCGCAGCGCCATGCAACAGAATTTCGCAAGCACAAACTCTAGTGTGACCGCAGCTTAGACATTAAAAAAAACAAACGATTGGTCCATATTTTAAATTGCTGTACAGTGAGGTCATGTTTTGATCTTCGATTGCTCTCAGGAACTGTGAAACTTGTCGCACGAACTTGCGTTTCCTGTCTGTCGCATTCCCATGCGTATGAATGGAAGTCTTTGGGGGAAAAAGTGCAGTGTGACCATGGCTTTACTGGTGGGATGTGCAATCAATGAAGATTAGCCACCAGGCTGGTGAAATCTAGCCTGGTTTCATTGTCCAACCCCTGTATATACATACGCATCCATTTTGAACTAATAAATATTTAATAAACATCAAATTTGAAGTATATGTGACTGGAACGTGCAACTAGAAGTATGTGACATAAGTGAATATTATGTTTTGTTAATAAAAATTTGTTAATAGTTTAAAAAAAACTATATCGCTACAAATGATAATGTCATGTTTTTTTTACATTGTTGTATGACTTTAAAGGTGCAGTATGTAAGTTTGACACCCAGTGGTTGAACTAGGTATTGCACTCCTGGTTCAAAACACACACAAGCACAGGTTGCCAGCTCGACGACATCAACAGGAGCGTGCCTGATTATCGAGCCTAAAGGCTGATTTAAGTTGTGTTCTAAATAAAAGCAACAGTATGCGATAGAAGGAATATTTTCCATATTAAAAGGAGTTTTTGTTCTAACCAACACCTGAAATTAATATTTTAGAAAGGCTTATAGTTCTTGCAGCTGAACAACAGGATAAACTAACAATGATCTCCTCAGGTACACCTCATGTACTTTATTCATTATTAAATGCTCGTAATGTAAGTTTGAATGTCATTTTACATGACATTTATTGCTACTGACATTGACATTTATTTACTACAAAAAGCAGCAGCAGATAGTTCATTTAACTTTAGATTTGTGACTCAGTGCAAACCAACACATATCAGTGAATCAGCATGTACATTTAATAATGTTAAGAGGATTAATTTGATTATAAACCTTACCATTTCATTGGAGTGCAGTAAGTGCACTATTCTGTGCTTCTGAATGGCTGTATTTAAATTTCTGTTATATTTCGTCTGATGCAAACAGCCAAATTGCTTATCACTGCAAATCTCGTCAATGTAACCTGCTCACTAAATGTTACGTTTGTAATATTTATATTATTAGCTAATTATTAACCACCTCATGTAGAACTCTGAATCCGGATCTCATTTCGGAGTCTACTGTCCACCAGAGGTTGCGTTTCGATCGCGGACCCATGCTTTGAGAGCCTTCATGACTGAATGAATGAAATACACTATTTTTTTCACCAAGGCAACCCAGGGTGCTGTAATATAATTGGCTAAACTGGCATTGGGCAAGTTAAAGGGACCAAAACAAAGACAGGCGTTCCAACACGGAAAGCACATTTTCAAAGCAGAATATCTGACGTTAGCTTTGAAACAAGAATGTTTACTTAGCATGTTTCTTAAATATCTGCAAACATATTATGGTATTTTTATGCTTTAGAAGAGTCAAAAACGTACATACAGCACCTTTAAGGAGTTATATGGGGAGACGATACATATATTTTTAATATATGTTTAGGTTTAACATAGATTTTTTGTTTTTGGCCTCTTAATTTTTTCAGCCCATACTGAAAATAATTGTATTTTTTCTTTGTCCTCCTTTCTGCCTAACTTTGTATCTGTGGTTATGAAGGTCCTATCCAATGGGGAAGCAAAAGTAGGTTGAGGGACCAAGCCGCTTTGCATGAAGAAATTCCTTTCATGGATCATTGGAATGCATCCTGTGCTCCTGTCTCACTGAGAGAGATCATGATTGAAGAGCAGGTCATGCAAGACAGTGTGGAAAAGGTAACAGTCACACATGAACACTCACATCCCATCGCTGCCTAGAACCAAAAAATAAGAAGTGCAAATGAGCTGTGCTTGGATTTTAGTGCAGGTCAAGTCGGAGGGATCTGGATAAGAAAGACAGTGCAGCAAAGTTAAAGGAGAACCAGCTGTTTTCCATGTTTCCCACGATAGACAGACATTTTCTCAGAGATATCTTCAGAGATCACAAGTAAGAAATAAATGCACACACATACAAAACCACACATTTTAGGCATATGAGGCTTCTGTGAATTGTGGGGACTTTCCATAGATTTTTTTTTGTTTTATTACTGACTAAACAACATTTTCTATTATAATGCTTTTAACACTTCCACTTTCATTCTGTATTTTTAATGATTTTTTTCTCTTGTGGGGACTGGAGGCATTTGGTCCCTACAATGTAGCATAATCTATTGTGCACACACAAACCCAACCATCATCATTTTCTCTCCAAGAACCCCTGTAAAGGCCTGTACACACTGTTATGTTTTTGTTTAACCTCCTCCACTATAGCACAAAACACCTGGTCAAAAGTTTATAAGAAAAAGTTATAATGAAAATTAAGTTAACTGAAAGTCACCATCAAAACCTTCTGGTCTGCACCGGCCTTTAAAGCCCCAGTATACTTTAAGTGAAATTGTAGAATGAACCGAAATGATGTCATTTTGAACAAAATCTGGCCAAAACTTTGTTTGTTTTAACAGTTTGTTTGTTTTAACAAGTTTATTTTAACAGTTCAAAATATTTCACCAAAGCGTTAGTTAGTTAAGAGTTAGTTTTGGCTCCTAAATTCTTTTGAGATACTATTGGTCCGTGACTATTATACAATTTGTGTCTGTGTACTGAAAATCCACCTTCTTTGATGTGCGATTTGATTCATATTTCATATCCATTGGGGGTCAGACAGGAGAACAACATTCAACACAACAACACCAAGTTAGCAAGTACAGTTAAACTTTGCCTTTGCACACATTATTTGCCCTCAGATAAACAACTAAAAAAACTTTGTTTGAAGTATACTGGGGCCTTTACCCTGTGTCTGTAATAATATTTGACAGAGGTCGGTGACTTTAGTTAAACATGGCTAAAATTGACTGTTTAATGATGACATGCACAATTCATTAAATTATTTGTAAGTATCTATTTAAAAGTAAAACTACATATTCTCCTTGTCTTTGTGTAGTTATTCTCTTGAGCAGACCGAACAGTTTTTGCACACTCTTTTGGATGATGGGCCAGTCAAAAATGTAGTGGCTCCTGAACCTTCACCTCAACGCAATGGCACACACAGAGCTCCAAGCAAAGAGCGGGTGAGCACTGTGTATGTACCCATATAGCTTACTCGAATAAAATAAAAACCTTTAATCATTGAAGCTTTTGCCTGACTCACTCAGAAATGGAAACCTAGAGATGGAGAGGTTGATGCAGCTCAATTTCAGGATTCGGAAGATCCAGAATATGAGGACTTCCGCACAGAGGCAACACTGCAGAGACGTCAGCAGATAGAATGTTTTAACAAGGCAGCTGAAGCCCACCGTCAAGGACGCAAGGATGTGGCTAGTTTCTACGCTCAGCAGGTTCAAGTCATGAACATAATGTGTGCTAAAAAACTGATGTAAAAATATTAGAGTAGTTTTGAGATACACAAGTTTGTTTTTAACTGTCCTATGGTGTGATGCATCATTCCTTGTGACAGTCTGACCCAGAAATCTAAGGGCTGCATGATTATTTGATTGCGATTCAGCAAAAGCTATGATTCTTGCACACATCTTGTGTGGGAAACGTAGCTCTGTTATCAATAGTAAATCTCCTACAAATACGCCACAAAGAATTTGTCAGGAAGGTCGGGAAATCAAACGGAGCAGAGGATTTAACTGCTTTTATTGATTCAATGTTTAACTACAGATTTATTTCTAACACTCAACTGAAGTTATGGGGTGAGTTAGGAGTAAAAACATGTTATTACAAGTGATATTTTCACATGTTTTCTGATCAGCACCAACACAGAGCCATAGATCACTGAGAAACGACACAACAGCTGTCGATTCGCAGAATGCTTCTCCTCGATTTCAGAATCTTGCAGATTAAGTATCAGTATCTGAATCAATAGCTTGTCAGTGAAGTATGGCTCTGTGTAGTAAAGAGTGCTCCATCTGAAAGCAACTGCTGGAGGTTTACAACTGGTTACAGAACCAGCCTTACTGGCAAAATGAGCATAAATATTGGCTTTAATTAATCACCCAGCCCTAAATCTGACTTATAGTTTTATGTTTAAAATAAGTTTAACAAATGACTAAACCTGCGCTGTGAGTGAAAACCTAATAGACGTCTTACAATCATCTAAAAATAGACTAGTCATTATATAGACAGGAACCACTGGTCTTATCGGTCTGTTTGACGACTAGTCTAGTTTTGGAATATTGTTAGACCTCTATAAAATTTTCACTGACAGCGTAAATCTAGCCTTGTTTTAGCAAAAACGTCTATGTTTAGATGTCTGCTAGCTGTCTTTTAAACACAGAATTGTCTGTCCAATGTAAATACTGTTTGGGACATGATCAAAAATACAAAGAATGACTTAGACTTAAGTACAACTTCACAGAAAAATGTTATGTTCCAATTAAGAAGCTGCATCAGTTGAAGTGTGTGAAGGCTGGACTGAGTGATATTAAATAGGACGGTTGAACCGTTGGAGGATTGTTCTTGTCGCCTAGCAACTGGGACAGCTGCTGTTTTTGAGTGGCAGTAACAATAGGTTGTTTGCACATGACTCATGAAAATTCAGCTTGAGGGCAGGAAGTGATTCTTCAATATTGGAATCGCTAGCAGAACTTTGAAATGCTTATGTTTTGCATTGTTCATGGTTCAAACTAAGAATCGACAAATAACTTTGTGTTCTAAAAGTCATTGCTCATAAAGGGGAAAAGTTTAAGAAACTGACTAAAAAAATAGAGGAAATGGTAGCTTGAACTAAAATTTCGGTTTAGTAGAAAACTCAATCCTCTTCATAATATACGGATGTGTAGTTATTTTCTGTTTATATTTTTCTTTTGATGGCATAAGTCACAACAATATGGACTTTCTTCCATTTTGTTTTCTACGTCCTGCCAACCATTACATGATTTCAAACAAGTTATTGTTCTTGATGGTTACCAGATGGATGTACAAGAGTATAAACTACCTATAAAATTGCATCTTGGTAAGATATGGCAACATTTGTATCACCTAAAACTGTATTATTAGATATTCAAGCAAGTTTAAACCCAATGCTTGCATTTGAGGTTCTCGGGACTTGGGATGCAGCCTTCGAATAATGTGGTCTCTGAATTGCAGCACACTGCAATAATGCTTGTTCAGCAACCTTAAGTTGTGAAATTATTTTTTCAATAGGGATATAACAAATCTTAATTTTAAAAGTCAAAAGTCAGATATTATGTTAGTTATATACAATATGCAAGGTCAATACAGACTCTGACTCATTTACATCAATCACAGAGGCTTTTTGAACCATGAATGCACTTTACTTAAAAAAAAAAGTTTCAGTGCATAAATTTGTATACTGTATATTTTTTTAGGGTCACATGCACGGAGAGAAGATGCGAGAAGCAAACCATCGAGCAGCAATGCAGATATTCCAACAAGTGAACGCTTCACTTTTGCCTCAGAATATTCTAGATCTCCATGGACTGCATGTGGACGAGGCCATTCATCATCTTAGTCAGGTGCTCCGTGACAAATGTTTGGGTGCGTGGACCACTGACTTGCATGCAACATAAAACATACATTTTTTTGTGTAGACAGCAGATGATTTTTGTAACTTTGACAACATACTCTGGTATTGCCTTGGGTGTGTTTCCTTTGTAGAATTTCATCAGGGTGTTTGTCCACCTCAGCTGTCAGTCATCACAGGAAGAGGCAATCGCAGCCAAGGTGGAGTCGCTCGCATCAGGCCTGCTGTACTAGACTACCTCAAAAACCAACACTACAGGTACACTTACTAAATCTAATAAATCTAGTCAATTCTTTCAATTATTAATCTTCATAAAATTATCAACCATCCAAACTTAATACACATAACGAACGTTACTTTTAAATTTCTTGATCATTTTAAGAAAGGAAAGAAGCATGCACAGGAGTTAAAGGGTTTGTTTACCCCAAAAGGAAAATTCCATCATTTAAAGAGCTCCTATTATGGGTTTTTGAAAATCACCTTCCATGCAGTGTGTAACACAGATCTAAGTGAATGAAAACTGTTGAATGTTGATGTCGATACAAAACATTGCCATATATGAGGTGCTGGGCCTGAGAAAACTTGAGACGATCGAGATGACTCGAGATGCGGCTGTGGGTAAATTTGGGGGTTAAAGTTCATTTTCACAACAATACCACTGTTAGCCAAGCTTGTGCTGTGTTTGTTCCTGTCATTTTTTTGGATGATTAATACAATAACCTACCCTGCAATCCGGGATTTGTCGGCCATTTGTTATTAAAGAAAGGATAAGCACCAAAGACTATTAATGTATGGGACTTTGTCATTACATAGTTCATATATGGACCAGTTTGAGCTTGCGATCCCCTTGCTTTGTTGTTGCTATAGCCACAATTAGGGGTGTAATAAATCATGACCCGCGGATTAATAACTTTTTTTTAACATGTAGATTAATCTAATATTTGTAGCGATTGCAGGGAAATTATCTTCCATGTAGTGTGTAACACAGCTCTAAATGAATGAAAACATCCAGCTGAGGTTTAAAGCTGAAAGTGCACCTTGTTTAAAATGATGAATTCTTAAAGAAAGAGTCGACTCAGAGTCAAATAAATGATTCATCTTGTGTCCGAATCTTTTGCCTGCTCGTATCAACATCGATACGAGACATCGCCAAATATGAAGTGCCAGATCCGGTAAAACTTTGTGACTTTGTCAGACCTTGAGATTAACTTTTGTCTGTACACAGTTCATATGGACCAGACCAAAACCTGTAAGTGTGATTAAAATGGTGTGTTGTAACTTGTAATTACTCCACACGGCTTGTAATGTATCTCTCAGGTTAAATCTTTATAGGGCTGTTTACATAGCACATCCAAAATTAGCGTCACGCAAAGGAGAGGTTTGGGAACAAATGAATCTCTGAACAAATCATATAGGAGTCGTTGGAATAATTAGGTAAATAATAAATGCATATTATAAGACAATGAAAGTGTTTTTTGACCTTGCATGCATATCAGACCCCCAAAACCAAAATATGAACTTTTATAATGCATAATAGGGGCTCTTTAATCACATCACCCTTATTCCTCACCCATTAAACGACAACTGTTTATTTTTTTATTATTTTTTTTATACATATTTTGAAATTTTAATGTAGAACCATTTATATCAGAACATTTGATTGATAGAACAGTTTATATCAGAACATTTAATTGATAGAACAGTTTATATCAGAACATTTAATTGATAGAACCGTTTATATCAGAACATTTGATTGATAGAACCGTTTATATCAGAACATTTGATTGATAGAACCATTTATATCAGAACATTTGATTGATAGAACCGTTTATATCAGAACATTTGATTGATAGAACCGTTTATATCAGAACATTTGATTGATAGAACCGTTTATATCAGAACATTTGATTGATAGAACAGTTTATATCAGAACATTTGATTGATAGAACCGTTTATATCAGAACAT
>CAIGQW010054471.1:6547056-6594578 GCA_903798125.1 Danio choprae
AGATAGATAGATAGATAGATAGATAGATAGATAGATAGATAGATAGATAGATAGATAGATAGATAGATAGATAGATAGATAGATACTTTGCTATGAAATATTTACCATGTAGTACCGTGGTATGTCAATATACTATAGTGCTGTGGTGTTATCAAAATGCATGTCTAAAATTACATATCTAAAAAAAAACTTTTAATCTAATTCTCTTCGTTACTTTTGTAGATTACCATAGGTTTATCTATCTATCTAACTAAATAATATATACTGTTGTCTCTAGCTGTTTTCGCTGCTCAAGGTCGATTTGCTCAAAAACTGTTGAATGACCTAATGGAGGGCTATTCTAATGCTTTACGGCCTGTGGAGGACACAGACAAAACCCTTAACGTCACTCTACAGATCACGCTTTCACAGATTAAAGATATGGTAAGCCCTTAACTTACACACACAAATACAAATTTACTTCAAGATTTAGAGTTAAGTGTTTTTCAGAATAACAGAGCAGCTTAACTTTATAGCCACATGCATCAGACTTTCTGCAAAAACACTGTGTCTGAAATCACATCCGCTGGTTCTGAGATCAAGGCATACTGTATATTACACAAAAAAGAAAAAGAAAAATATAAACCACACACTGTCCAACTGACCTTGATGTGGCTTGGCATTTGCTTCTTCTTAGCATACTTTGATGATTTAATTCTTGAACCACATAGATCACAATGGTCATAAGATTTCGGAATTACACACTTAGTTCAAATTCATGTTCACTTCGTGCTTAAATTATTACAATTAAATATTTGTGATTCGGGGCCACAAAACAAGTCATAAAAGTCAATTTTTGGAAATTGAGATTTATAATTTATACAGATTTATAGCTCTGAAAGTTTAATAAAGTCTGGAATTTGAGGGTTAAAAAAAATCTAAAAACTGAGCAAATTGCCTTTAACTCTTTAATGGGCATCACAACTGCCTGGCTGACCGTTCATCCATAGGTTATCATTAAAACAAAAATGTCAAAATTAGCTTAGAGGGGTGTCAGTAACACAATTTGGTAAAGATCAAAAAGTTAAAGGGTTACAGTTGTCCAAATGAAGTCCTTAGCAATGTATATTACTAATATAAAATGTAAAGGCTTTGATATATTTACAGTAGAAAATGTACAAATGATTGACAAATAAAAAAAAATAATAAAAAAAATCTAAATAAAAATTTTGACTCATACAAGGCTCAACTTGGCTGTCCGCTTGGCTGGCAAACTGTCCGCTTACTGAATTTAATTCACACTGTACTGCACTTACAGTAAGTAACTCTAGGTGTCAGCACTTGTTTATAAAGACAGATCTATGTTGATACTCGTTTCATTATCTCTCTGTATCCTGTGACACTGTAAACATAATATGTGTATAGGGTGAGCTGCTTGACTAATGTACAATGAACGTGACCAATGTATAACAGTTTCTAGCAACTGTACCCCTGTGGATCATGCTTTGTCCTCGCATAAAGTGGTAATTTAGCTCAATAATATGTTTATGTATAGAGAAATATTAATAAGAAAGATTTGTGTTTTTTTTATGTCTAAAGTGTTATGTATTTATTTACTGTTGGCTGCATAGGGAGCACAAGGGCAACTCCTTGATTTGGGGAAAAATGAAAATCACAGTTTGAGTGAAACGCTATCCCAGCATGATTTCAGAATATTTGAAAGATAAGAGATTATATTTTTCATTTAATGACTTATAATTATTACAGGATACTTTAATCAATTTAAACCCATTATACATATTTGTTTAACATTTTTAAAAATCTTACAATGTTTTGTTTGTTTTCATCTTTAAATTGAATTTTCAGTGTGGTTTCATACTTTTGAACTCAGCTGTACTGTACAGTCTCATTAACTGTAGACCAGATTCATTACAGGAGATATGATGCTGTACTGTACGTACATTAGGCTATTGTTTAATTTTAAAGCCTTATTAACTTTTCCTTCTTTAAACATAATTTAAATATTACAATAAATTACATAAAACTTATTAAGAATTTAGAATTTGAGTTCTCACAGTCTTATCCTGGTGCTCCGGTTTCCCCCACAGTCGAAAAACATACAACATACAGTAGGTGAAATGGATAAACTAAATTGACTGTAGTGTATGAATGGGTGTGTGGGTGTTCCCAACACAGAGGGTTGTACTCTCAGGGCTGGATTGTGGCAGGAAGGGCATTTGATGCTTAAATATACACAAGAGAAATTTGCCGTTCATTCGGCTGTGGCGACCCCTAAGAAATTAGGGAATAAGTTGGAGGAAAGTGAGGTAAATGGTCACCCAAAATAATCTTCAAAAATCCATCATAATCTACTCATTGTTATGTCATTTGAAACCTCTGTGCATTTCTTTGCTCATGTTAACACAAAAGAAGCTTTTTCCCCTTTTCTTTTTTTCTTTCTTTCTTTCTTGCTTTTTATTAATTATATATATTGTATTTGTTATATATATATATATATATATATATATATATATATATATATATTGTGGTTCAAAGAGTGTAATGTTTTGCAACAAATGGTGACGGCATTTGAGTTGGGATTTTACTTAAATTTTTTTTTAATTAAATTCAGTGTTTGTGTGCATTGTCTTTAGCTGGTATTTATATAAGGCACTGACAGACATTGTTTATGTGTTCCAGAAGAAGACAATGAAATTCTCATTCAAGAGCCACTGAATTTCCTCCCTGATCAAACTCAATCAAATATTAATTTACTGAACCTGAGGAGTACTTTTAACCAATGAGATGTGATATGTAAGGCATTAAGTGCAACCCAAGGGTTCAGACTTTCTTCCCTTTCATTCTTCATTGTGAGAAAGTGTTCCATGTAGAACATAAGGGTGTTGTCTTGCAGAGCACAGCCCTTTGTGACTGAATACTCAAACTAACATACACCATATAACCCAGGGTCCAATCCCGCTCCTGGAAGGCCGATGTCCAGTAGTGTTTAGCTGCAACACACTTGCCAATACATTTCTCATCCTGAAGACCTTGATTAGTTGCTTCGTGTGTTTAATTAAGGTTGGCGCTGAACTCTACAGGACAGTGGCCCTCAATGAGCTTGTCTGGGCACCCCTGATCTAACCCATACTAGGTACTTTTACATGGTGCATTGTAACTGGTTTAAAAGTCAGTAAGAGAATAAAAATTAACACAATTGTAATGGGTTTGAGATGGGTGGAATTAAACATTCTAGAACCAACAAAATACATTACTTTTGCCATGTAAACATGTTAAACTGATTAGCCCTCTTTGCATCTGTGACACAATTAGCTACAACATGTTATTTCACACAGCTTCTGAGTTTGTATAAAAAATTTTTTTAGGGTAATAATTTATAATTTTAGGGTAACACAATTAGGGTATGGGATTTCTGATAGTCAGGGTCAGTGCAAACTCAACTGCCTTCAGGCAAAAGACTCTCATGCTCCCCCTACATCACATTCACAATTAAACATGATCACTTCAACGCCAATAGTCTAGTGGGTTAGTGCGTCAACATGCACTGTGGTGGTTATGGTAGAGTTTAATTCCCAGCTTGAGGTGTTCCTCTCTACAGCCCTGTCAAATAAAGGTTAAAAAACATGATCATTAAGTTGCATGTAAAAGATGGGACCTTTTTTATTGATATTCATCCATCTGCTCATATTTCTTAAAAGTTTTCCTTGCGTTCTGCACCCTCTTTTATTTTCTGATTCTCATGATCAAAATGTTTCACATTTTCAATTTGCGATTAAAGCATAAGGTTCATACACAGGCCAGGATATACAAAGCAGCAAACACAACAGACTAATGTGCACATTATACGTCATTCTGTCTGAAAGTGCTGGTACATATAAATACATTTTCCTACTAATAAAATCATTGTCAAGTCATATACAGAACCCAAATCAAAAACGGTTTGTGTAGTAATTCAATTTTTTTGTGCTTGACTCTGTGCTAGGATGAAAGAAATCAGGTGCTGACTACATATCTGTGGGTTCGTCAGATCTGGCATGATGCTTACTTGAGCTGGGATAAAGAAGAATATGATGGACTTGAGGTCATCCGCATACCCAGCAATCTTGTTTGGAGACCAGACATAGTTTTATATAACAAGTAATATTACCATCTGTCACATGCACACATTATCTTGCATAGAGCATACAGATCTGTATGTAAATATTACAAAGGGCTAAAATGAATAAGGATTATAGTGCAAACCAGCTAAACCAGCAACTGACTTCTCTATCTTTTCCGCTCAGTGCAGATGAGGAGGACTCCTCAGGACCCCCAGACACTAATGTGGTGTTAAGATATAATGGTGAGATCACATGGGACTCCCCTGCCATCACTAAGAGTTCTTGTAAGGTGGATGTCTCTTATTTCCCCTTTGATAGTCAGGAATGCAACCTTACCTTTGGCTCCTGGACCTACAATGGCAACCAGGTATATGTTCTTGACTTCATAGAGGCATAGCAAATACAATAGTAAACCAACTTGTTTCCTTGTGTTGAATATTAATGTCATTAATTTTCAAGTTAATTCGGATAACAAACTTCTATACCTGAATATGTGTGAAATTATGTAACTCTCTTAAGTTTCTTAACTCAGTTGTATAAACAGGAATATCTATGTAAAAGAAAAAACAAGATACACAAAAAAATATTTTTGCTGCTTGTTTAAACTACATTTTTAAAATGAGCTGAATCAACGCAATTTTTGAGTTTTTTGGGGGACACCTTCATTTTTTATGTTCAGTCCACTTCAATTTGTTAAAATGATTAAGTGAACTTTTTTTGTGTGGAACCCAGTAATTTTACAGTGCACAATAACATTATAAACAGAGATTTGTGTTTATTTTTTGTTAAATAAACATAAACTTGTTTATGTTGGAGTATGTATTCATTTATTTTAGAAAAACTAGTAGTTGTGGAGGTTTTAATAGGAAGAATTCTGAATTTGTAACCTCTGAATATTGTAACCACAGGTGGACATTGCTATGGGCATGGAGAGTGGTGATCTTTCAGACTTTGTGGATAATGTGGAATGGGAGTGTCATGGCATGCCAGCTGTCAAGAATGTCATAATGTACGGCTGCTGCTCAGACCCGTACCCTGACATAACGTACACAGTCCTGCTCAAGCGGCGTTCTTCTTTCTACATCTTCAACCTGCTTCTGCCGTGTTTCCTTATCTCTTTCTTGGCTCCACTGGGCTTCTACCTGCCGGCTGATTCTGGAGAGAAGGTCTCCTTGGGGGTAACTGTCCTGCTGGCTCTGACTGTATTTCAGCTGATGGTGGCTGAAAGTATGCCACCTTCAGAAAGTGTTCCATTAATTGGTGAGTTTCCAGCAGTGGAATAAGCTTTTGTAAATATTTGGATGGGCTCCTTTTCTCTTTATTTCTAGAGAATATGGTTGCTGTTAGATTGTTAAATGTTTTTCTGATAATGACAACCATATGCTGTTTCATATGATTTAGACCCTCTGTACTTTTGTTATTGTACCTAACTTTACTTGTGACTCAACTGGACCCCTAGTCAGAGGTATAAAAAGTACTCAAAAATGTGAAAGTACAAATACTGAGTGAAAATGAAACGTAGTCAATTAAATTAACTTGAGTATTTAAAAAAGTAAAAGTAACAGAAAGACTGTATTTTCATTTAAGCTTTTAACCTCACACAAGACAAAGTGAAGGAATCACATACAATGTTTTAACCTGCTTTAGAACTGCTTGCATTTATTTGTTTAATTATCAAACTACAAGACATGCCTAATGCCAATATGCGACATGGGTAACACTTATAGGTACATATAGGTGCACTAATAGGCATTAATTAATGCTTAACTAATGCAGTTAATCGTGAGTTAATGTATAACACATGAAGAGATAAAAAATGTATTAATGATTACAGCATGAGCAACAAATGAACATTCTATATTCAGACATTCTATGAATTGTATTAGTTAATTTAGTCGTAATGCATTAATTACCTAAAAACATTTTATTTTAACTAATGATGTAAATTAACCTTTTGAACAATGATTACGTTGAAACAAATCTCAATGAAAAAAAAAAAAAAAAAAAATTGTAAGGACATAAGGTACAAAAGTACATAAAGTACAAATCCCCCCCAAAATATACTTAAGTACAACAATCAAGTAAAATGACACAAATTATTTAAGTACTTTATACCTCAGGGTGGCACGGTGGCTCAGTGATTAGCACTGTCACCTCACAGCAAAAAGGTCGCTAGTTCGAGTGTAGGCTGGGCCAGTTGGCATTTCTTTGTGGAGTTTGCATGTTCTCCCTGTGTTAGCGTGGGTTTCCTCCGGGTGCTCCGGTTTCCCCCACAGTCCAAAGATATGTGCTGTAAGTAAAAATGGCCGTAGTGTATGAGTGTGTGTTAATGTATGAGTGTTTCCGAGTACTGGGTTGCAGCTGGAAGGGCATCCGCTGTGTAAAACATATGCTGGAATAGTTGGCAGTTCATTCTGCTGCGGCGACCCCTGATAAATAAGGGACTACCCGAAGGAAAATGAATGAATGAACTTTATACCTCTGGTAGCTGTGATTAAGTCTTGTTTTGTAAAGATAGTCACTACATCCGAAATCACAAGCTTCCCTAATATTAAAAATAATGGGTGAGTAGTATTTGAAAAATAGTCTTTGAAACAAAGAAGTACTGGGATGACCTACTGCTTCTGTCTGAATTTTGTAGTAGGCGTACGATGGACACTTTACTCTCTAATGAGGCACCGGGAGAGTAGGCATCAAATTCTGAAAATGTTGAAAAACAGTGATGCATGGCACACTCCTACATTCCACTCATAGTACTCACTTTCATACTATATAGAATGCACTTCACTTAATGTCTGGAAAGTATGTTCAAATTCAAATACAGTACCTACTCAAGTAGTAAGCGATTTCAGACGCAGCTAGCGTGTAAACAACATTTTATGTCTTTTTAAATTTAAATTGTTATATCTATATCTGGCTCGAAAGTATGAACTTGAGTTGTTCTTTAGAGGTAATAATTTTATACTGTACATTGTTTATTCTTTCCTCTTACTAACCTCTAATTCCAGCTCTCAAAGGCAAAATTTTTGCAGCTTTACATTTAAAAAATATTTTTCTCCTCATGGAGATCAAAGAAATATTCTCACAAAGTAAAAATGACTGGTATTGCTGTTTGTCCATTCAGTGTTGAAAATAAAACTATATGAAAATAAAATGATTAATTCAACATTTTGAAATATACGGTGTGAAACATCAACATTTAAATACCTAGAGTTAACTGTTAACCTCAAATGAGTTGAGTTGTGTAAAACTTGAATCAAGATAACCCAGCATTCGAATGATCTGGAATTTAGAATGACTAAGAGTTTATTTAAACTCAACTGATGGGGTCAAACAATTTTACTTAATATATTGATAGGGTTGCATTAAACTGTTTGCTTCTGACAGTTTGTTTCTTTGAAATGTAAGGTTAATACAGACAGCATACCGTAAAATACACTCCTGGATTTCTCTTTATAAGCAGGACAATTCAAGAGTTACCGCTAAAAGTATATATGTTTTGTCAGTCCCAATAACTGAGTGTGTTAACATAACCTCTTTGTTATTTATTTCTCGTTTTATGTTTCTTATAGGAAAATATTACATTGCAACAATGACCATGATAACAGCCTCTACATCTTTGACTATATTTATCATGAATATACACTTCTGTGGAGCAGAAGCCAAACCTGTGCCCCACTGGGCCAAAGTCCTGATAATAGACTACATGTCAAAGATCTTCTTTGTGTATGAGGTAGGAGAGAACTGCACAACACCTGAAAGTGATCGAGGCCCATTGTTCTCTGAAGATCCACTGGCTAGCCTGGAGAGAGATGGGTATTTTGACAAAGGGATTTATGAAGACTGTCACCTCGATGAGAGAATCCACAGTCAGTTTAATGGGTACAGTCACAGAGACCACCGACATGAGAATGGGTACCATCACAAAAACAGCAGCTATCGACAACATAGGCATGAGCAGCAAAGAAGGACCCGATCCTCATCAAATTCCCCTATTCGACAGAGTTCCCATCATCCAAAATATACGCACTTTATTGGTCGAGATGGAAGCGAAAAGCTCCCACTAACAAGTCAGGAAAAACTCAAAGATAGTGAAATCTCCATTCCAGAAAAACTTACCGGATACACCTACGATCAAGGCAATGGGTATCTCAATGGAGTTGGCTATCTTCACGATAATGGCTACAGCAAAACCTTTGGAGCAGATAGCTACAATAAGACCACTACTGGCACAGGGTGTGTCTGTGGAAAACATCAAAAATTGGTGCAAAACATTGAGTACATAGCTAACTGTTTCAGAGAGCAGAGGGGACACCAGGCCAAAGGGGCAGAATGGAAGAAGGTTGCCAAGGTAATGGACAGGTTCTTCATGTGGGTGTTTTTCATCATGGTCTTCCTCATGAGTATCCTTGTCTTGGCCAAGGCAACCTAGAAAAGTTTACAACTTGATGCAATTGGTAGATTACATAATAAGTAACTATGTGTCAAAAGACTGTAATCCTGTTCTGTAATCCTGTATTTGTTGGCAAATGGGTTTATGTTCTGCATTCAGCTTAAAATGTGAATTACAGTTATAGCATGTGTTTTAGTTGTTTGAATGTCTCCCTTTCTTCATTGCTCTCTTTGTTTTTTCCATTCATTCTTTTTCTCTAGCTGGTAAAAGTTAAAGAAATGGCATTAATATTTCAGGTGTAGACGTGTTCCCACATGTGTATATAGAGTAACACAATCTTTGTCCGGCATGGACACACATTAATAATGCACAATTAACCTCGCACATGCGTACGGGCAGACATTGACACTAAAACTCATTAAAATTGCATTAATAGACCTGTCCTGAATGTTAAACACGTGCATCTTGCATCCTTTACCAATGCTAGTGTATCAATATATGCTATCATAGAAATCAACATTTGCAACTTCTATATTCGCTCACTGTCACCTACTGTTGACTTATTTGATTTGCTGTGGTTGTCCCTTGCTTAATTCTTTGCTTACAGTATATTTTACAAATGGTGCTACACAAATAAATACTTAATCACAAAATCATAGAACCTTAGAAAGACCTACTGATCAAGAAAAGGAATAAACTTGAGAAAAAGGATGAGTAGAAATTAGGAATGCAACCTCAAACGCTGTAACAAAACTTGAAACAAGAGTTAGTTACTGCACCATTAATAAACCACGCTTTGTATAAAAAATAGCATTAAAGACTTTAAAAGGTGCTGGTCAAAACCCCTGAACCCTACATTGATTAAACTGAAAAAGGAACTGAAGGTCAATGAAAAATGAACCCCTGCCCTGTGTGTGGAGAAAAACAAACAAAAAAAAGTGTAAACTACACACTATCTGCAAAATTTGGCAATATGCCCTTCTCAGTTTTGTAAATTTTTGTCTTCAGTTCAGTCAATTCAGTCTGTCTCTTACAATCAGTGACCTCAAAACTGATGGCAAGGCAAGGCAAGTTTATTTATATAGCGCATTTCATAAACAATGGTAATTTAAAGTGCTTTACATAAATAATAATAAAAGAATTTAAATACAAGTATAAGAAATAATAATAACTAAGAATAAAAGTAATTAAAACTGATTATAAATATGTTAAAACAGGTTTAAAAGAAATTACAAAAAAGAAAAGAAAGGCACAAATGGTGCGGCCTGTCAAATGTAGCACAGTGCTTATTCAGTAAAGGTTGTAAAGTTTTAAGTCTTAATTGAATGTCCATACTGTTGGAGCACATATGATCGTTTATGGTAGCTAATTCCAGCAGTGGGTGGGTTCACTCTGCTTTGACTGCACTCTTGGAGTTTCTAATGTACCAAATCCTAATGATCTGAGTGAAGTGCTAGGTTTGTATTAAGTGAGCATATCGAAAATATCATTCATTAATTTTTTTTTCTTCAGCTTAGTCTCTATTTCAGAGGTCGCCACAGCTATATAAACTGCCCACACACGCACACACACGCACACACACACACACACACACACTTATACACTACAGACAATTTAGTTTATCCAATTTACCTATACAGGATGTCTTTGGACTGGGGGGGGGAAATCGGAGCACCTGGAGGAAACCCACGCCAACACGAGGAGAACATGTAAACTCCACACAGAAATGCCTCCTGGTCCAGCATAGACTCGAACCAGCGATCTTCTTGCTGAGAGGTGACAGTTCTAACCACTGAGCCACTGTGCCACTCCTAGGCCATTTAGTGATTTAAAAACAACAATAATAATACTTTAAAATCTATTCTGAATGTAAATGGGAGCCAGTGTAAAGACCTGAGGACAGGTGTGATGTGCTCTGATTTTCTGGTTCTGGTCAGAATCCTGGCAGTAGTGTTCTGGATGAGCTGCAGCTGTCTGACTGTCATTTTAAGAAGGCCAGTGAGGAATCCATTACAGTAATCCACCCTGCTGGTGATAAAAGCATGAACAAGTTTCTCCCCACTGGAAACAAAGCATCTAACAATGTTTTTGAGATGATAGTATGCTAATTTAGTTAATGCTTTGATATAACTACTGAAACTAAGATCTGACTCTAGAATCACACCAAGATTCTTGACCTTATTTTTTGTTGATTGACCCCTAGAGTAAAGGTATGAATTCACCTTGAGAATTGCAATGGCTTCAGTTTTGTCTTTGTTTAACTGAAGAAAGTGTAAGGAATGGTATTTTTAACTACAGCGGTTCGAACTGTAGTTTGCCGAATGACTAAAAAGTTATCAGTATGATCGTGAAAAACTACATTTCTAGTCAAACCATCCTTCTACAATCTTATACCAAAAACGGAAATAAGGGCAGTATTAATAGCTATAAATGTGGGAGAGCGTTGCTGTTATGTGATTGTATTGTATTGCAATATGGAGCAATTAAGTGTTGATGTTAAATCAAAAGTAATTCACAAATACTTGAAAATGAAATGATTTAATAACAATAATTCTCTATGGTTACAACTGAATTAGTTACAAAAATAACTAAATAAAATGATCAAACATGAAATGATGGAAAACATATGACATAAATTGTACCCAGCTTAAATGTAAAATAAAATTACCTGAGAGAGGCAGAGACAGGGGAGGGAGAGAGAGAGAGAAAGAGAATCGGCCCCAAAGATCGCCTGTAGCAGTAGAGTAAGAGAAGATATCCTCCAGAGCTGGAGGAACAGCCAGAAAAGTGCAGAGCAGGAAAAGAAAGCCGCAGAGCAGGAAAAGAAAGAGCCAGAGCAAAGTTTTACCAACCCTTTTGTATCTCTCTTGACCATGTGAATAAAGCCCAAATGCTGAGACATTCAAACTGACCAATCAACATGTGATCACATCGTAAAACCCCCAAAGTCCACACACCAGGCCCTGATCTTATCAGTATCTGCCTTTGAAGTCAGTATGGACCTTCTTGGTGAAAAAGACATGTTTTGCCATATAAACAAATGCATATAATATTTTTCATTCCTACAAAAGTTTTGTCACTTCCAACTGTTAGTTTCATCAGTGCATTGGCAGAGCATGTCAATGGGGCTGTAGTCAATAGGCAGTAATGCTTAATAGATTTGAGTGTCATAGGCATAGCTGTGGTAAGAAATATGGTTCTCTTGGTAGGAGCATAAAAAGGTTCAACAAGAGAGGTACCAGAATTGAACCTTGTGCAACTCCACGTCATGGGTGTCTACCTCAACCTATGGTCACCAATACTGACGTAGTAACCTCTCCCTTCAAGAAATAATGAGGACTGTCCCAGAAAGCCAAACCCAGATTTACAGCCTATGAAGAAGTATGTTGTGATCGACAGTGTCAAATGCAGCACTGAGGCCAAGCAATACCAACACCAGTTTGTTTGTCTGAATTTGTATTAAGACAAATATCCTTGATTATTAAATTAAATTAAAGTTTATTTGTATAGTGCATTTTACAAAAATTATTATTTCAAAGCAGCTCTACAAAAGGTGCACATTATTGCATTACAATAATTTATTCATTCATTTTCTTTTCAGCTTACTTAGACAATTTAGAGAACATGCAAACTCCACACAGAAATGCCAACTCATTCATTCATTTTCATTTCGGCTTAGTCCCTTTATTAATCTGGGGTCGCCACAGCGGAATGAACTGCCAACTTATCCAGCATATGTTTTACGCAGCGGATGCCCTTCCAGCTGCAACCCATCTCTGGGAAACATCCATACACACCCATTCACACACATACACTACGGACAATTTAGCCTACCCAATTCACCTGTACTGCATGTCTTTGGACTTGTGGGGGAAACCGGAGCACCCGGAGGAAACCCACGCCAACACAGGGAGAACATGCAAACTCCACACAGAAACGCCAACTGACCCAGCCAAAGCTCGAACCAGCGACCTTCTTGCTGTAAGGTTGCTGTGTGCTTCCCACTGCGCCACCGCGTTGCCCACATTACAATCAAATTAAGTTAAAGCTACAATCAAATACAAGTTATTATATACAGACATAGTTAACCTGCAATTTTATAGCAAATAGCTGATGTCTATTTGTTCATGTTCAATGAAATGTATGTGTATTAAGTGTATGTGTTGTTCTCGAAGTCCATGATGGTTGACATCAATTCTTCGTATATGTTGTCCTTGAAGTCCGTGATGGTTGGCATCATCTCTTCACAGTATGAGATCAAATTTCCACCTAAAGTATCCCAGTCATAGATAGAAAAATAATAAGAGTAAATCCAAAAACATTGCATATAAAATTATAACGCGCAAAAGAGAAAACTATACGTACAACAAGAAACAACGAGTTTGCGTACCGAAAGATAACGATAATAATAATAATCAAAAATCAAAAAATGCATTTAGATAAAAAAATCTGTTTTTGAATATTTGAATGTTTTGTGTGCTTACAGTCTTTTCCCCTTCGCTCTTGTTCCCACATTCTGCACTTGCGTTTTCAAAAGATGCAATTCAAGTTTCATGTAAATCACGGGCTCCAGCTTTATCATTGGTTCACTAGTCAAGATTGACAGTTGCTACTCCAGCCAATCAGACGAAGGGGGAGTTGACTATAGACACCGATCAGTGATTATAGGGGATTAATATAAATATTATATATACTGTAACTTCAGACAGTCCGTGATTCCAGGAAATTCTTATCATTATATACATTTATACTGAAAGATCAGTCCGTAATCTCAGGGGTTTCATATAAATATTACATATACACATTGTCTGTCGATCATAAATGTTTTATTTCAAAGGTTTTCAAAATAACAGCAAGAGAGAGCTGTGTGTATGTATGTATGTATATATATACATATATATACACATATATATCTCTCTTGCAGTCTGTCCGTGATCGCAGGGTCTATTTACCGGCTATGTCATAATATATATGCCAAACTAAGCAGCCAGGAATTGCATTGAAGTGACGTCAACTCCCCTTTCATCTGATTGGCTAGAGGAGCAATCCTCTAGTGTCAATCTGGACCAGTGGACCAATGATGATGCTGAAGGCCGCTCATGATTTAAATGAAACTCGAATATTTTGGAAACGCAAGCGCAGAATGTGGTAACAAGAGCGAAGGGGAAAAGACTATAAGCACATAAGACATTCAAATATGAGTGGAAAAACAGATTTTGTTTAAATGCGTTTTCATTTTTGATTCATGCTTATTATCTTTTGGTATGTGACATCATTGTTTCTTATTCTGCGTTTAGTTTTTGCTTGTATGTTATAATTTTACATGCAATGTGAATTTTTGGATTTACGCTTATTTTTTTTTCCACTACCACGATACTTTATGCGGGAATTTGATCCCATATCACAGGTCTTGGGTTCCATCAATGGTGCTGCACAATCTCTATAGGCCTCAGGATGTGGAAATAGAGAACAGTAAATAGACAATTATCTTTATGTACTAAAGATCTCTGTACTATAATGTGGTCAGAATCCAAATTGAAAAATGTCACCCCTCAGAATTTAGGAATTTGTTAATCTGGTTAAAAAACCCTTTTCAATTTTTTTGCCAATGAAAGGGAGAATTTGAAATTAGTCTGTAGTTGCTCCATATTTTGTTTTCCAGGTTGCCCTTTTTCAGGAGGAGTTTAACAACTGGAATTTTAAGAGAGTTTGGAAAAGTTCTAAAAAGACATGGAGCATTTACCACTTTTAGGAGATAAACAGTTTACCACCATTTTGAAGAATGATGTGTGGAGTGGGTCAAGGCAGCAGGATGACGTTTTCATAATCTGTATGATCTCTTCCAAGACTGTACCATCAATTGCATTGAAATAAGACATAATTTCTGATTTCTTAAGTTGTGGTTAAGACTCTCTGAAGTCAACACAACCTGGCTGATTGAAAGAGCTGTGTGCCTTTCTGATATTATTGATCTTTTATAGTATTTTGGAACTATCTCCCAACATTTATAGCATGTGAATACCTCACTGCTGACAGAGAGAAAAAGATAAATTAACCATATAGCAAGCTGTACATGTGAAAGGGACAAGAGAAACCATGATTTTGAAGTTGATTCCAAGTGAACACTGGAGTCTGATGAGTTTATAGGAAATAGAATATGCATAAGAAAAGACACTCTAAGAACAGTAAGCTATATGTTTGCTATATGTTTGTTTGCTCATGCACTATAGGCATGAGCAAACAAACAAATTGCTAGACAAATAAAAGAGATGATGCACCAGGCATGAGCAAACAGGCTGTAGGTGCTGAATTTGTAAGGAATATATCGTGAGTAGGGGAAGTTTAAACTGCTGATTGTTCAGTTTGAATATCTCATTTAAATTTGGCTTTAAAAAAAACACAAAAGAAGATTGAAAATTTTGCTCCTGATGTGAAGTTTGCCAAGTATAGCGTGAGCGCACAAGCATCACCAAAGGCGCAACCTTCCAACGTCCCCTAGGCCCTTTAAATTACCATTATATTATTCCATTGGGAATAATTTAGAATTTAGAATCGGGAGAATCAAAAATGGGCTTTTACCTAGCTAATAGAAATCTAGGGATTTTTAAAAATACGACAGTATATTGGGGAAAGCGTGCCAGACACCGAAGGGGAAGGACGCTGCGAAGGCCACCTGCTACCCAAATGGGGAGACCCCTTGGCAATATGGATATATGGGCTAGTCTTAACAAGGGGGAGTGCTACATATGATGAGCTGGTTAGCAGGTAGGGAAGACATGGGTCCACCTGAGAAGGGGGAACACTCCGTGGCTGAATGACGCATATGGGATCGCCAACGGGGATCACGCATAGCTGGCAGCGATTCCCAGAATGCAGGTAGACCAAACAGCATACCAGACATTGTACTGGACCAGGTACCCGGCTTCTCCACTGAGTCAGGTGCTGGGGGCCTCGGAGGAACTCTCTTGGGTTTGCCAAATGGGGAATCCGCTTTAGCAGAGCAGAATAAGCGCACATATCTTTGGGTTAGGGAGCATGGTGCAGCAAGCATTTTTGACACCAAGCTCAGTTTCCTCCTGATTAACCAGGGTTAGTCAGTAATCGGGAGGAAATGGGCTCCACCCGAAAATTATAAAATCTCACAAATGTGTTAGGTGTCGCCCAGCCCACAGCTCTATAGATATCTGTGAAAGAGGCGTTGCGTGCTAACACCCAAGAGGAGGTGACACTTCTAGTTGAGTGTGCTCTCACCCCTGGTGGAGTGCTCCCATATTAGCAGGACCACGCAGGGTTGGAGTCTCCACTCTCCTCTAGCTGCCATGAGAGCACATCGGCTGCATGGTTGAACTCGCCAGGGATGTGAATGGCACGCAGTAATTTCAACCGTGTATGACTCTAGAGGAGCAGACGACAAGTGAGCTGAGACATGCAACGAGAGCATATACCGCCCATACAGTTGATGTACACCACCGTTGCCATGCCATCCGTCCTGACCAGCACGTGTTTCTGCTCCAGAACTGGTAAATATTGGCAAAGAGCGAGAAATACTGCCAACAGCTTCAGGCAATTTATATGGCAATGCAGCCAGGGTCCAGTCCATGAACCCACAGCTGCATGCTTGTTACACAGTCCCTCAGTCCGTGCTGGAGGCATCCGTCAATACGACAACATGCCTGGATACTTGTTCTAAGGGCACACCGGCCCGTAGAAAGACAAGATCCTTCCAAGGACTGAGGGTGCGGTGACACAGCAGAGAGATGGTTACCCGGTGCGTGCCCGCGCGCCATGCCCGTCTGGGGACCCAATCGTGAAGCCAGAGCTGAAGTCTCATATGAAGCATTCAGAGTAGCGTGATAGCAGCTTTTAATGCCATATTCCCCAGGAGTCTCTGAAAAAAATTCAGTGGGTTTCTGCTGCATCCAGAGATAGGAGAAAAAAAACCCTGTAAAACCCGCTCTTCATCTCGGTTGGAGGGACTGGCTCGATTGCATCCTTCGCCAGAAGGACAGCAATCTCCTCTTGCAAGACAGTGGTGGACACGCGACAGCCCCTATTGAAATACACATGAGTTGGTGACTCAGCTTCAGTGACGTCCTTGAGCTACATTCGTTCTTGAGTGGAGGTTGTCCTGGGTTACCAGGGTGACAGACTCTGCTGAGAGTCGGTTTGCAGAAGTTCTTCTTGCAGTTTCGGTGGTCCCGAGATTTTAAGAGGTTGCTTGAAAAGTTTGTGGTGACCCAATCGCGTGGTGGTGCGGTATCTGAGAGCAAGCGAGATGGGGCAGAAAGCAGCAGTGAGCGTGAGCAGCGTTAATGCAAAAAGCAAAGTTTTATGATTGCAGAACGTTTTTAAGTGATCTGGTTTGGTCCATCCAAATGGCACTGTCTTCCAATTAGCGGTTGCCATGGAGGGCAGGGCCTAACCCATTGTATCTGGTATACAATAAACGTCCAGGGCCTGTGGTAGGAACTCCCTTTGGTTTAGTTTGCTATAAAATAGTGAAGACTGGGGTGGTAACCCATTATATATGATGATGATGATGATGAAGCCTTTATTTGTCACATACATTTTTACATGTAGTGAAATTGAACCCCCCCCGACCATTACAAATTACACATTACACATTACAGGGGAAGACAGGTCTGACGAGAGGTAGCTTATAGAAATAGGAAATAAGATACATTTGGGGAGAGAGAGGCGAAAAAAAACCCCTCTCACATTGTCCTTAAAGTAGGGCAGTGTGAGACCAGGGGGAAAAAAAGCCCCAGCAGCCAAGCACATAAACACATAGACATAGACATAACATCGCAACATGGGATGGGAACAGGGGATGTGGATATAGTCCGATGAGAGCGGCAGCCGTCTGGTCCTGCTGCTAGAGAGCGCTGGTCGCAGACCCGCCTACCCACAACGGTGGGTGAAAGCACACGAAGGCGTGGGGTGCGGGGCTAGGTGGTGATTGCCTATCTGTAGCTATGTATGAGTGTGTAAGCCTGTAGAGTCTCAACAGGTGTCCTTGGAACAGGGAACAGGAATTCAGAGTGTCTCCTTATCTTGTTCTCGGGGAAGTTGTTTGTCTCCAGCCAAGGCCGTCTGGCAGGAGAGTCACAGGGAAGCCGAAAGAGAAGAAAATGATTATTATTTCAAATTTAGGTCAATATCTGGCAATTTACCCGATATTTAATGTCCGTCACAGGTCTCCAGGTCTGACCAAATCTTGTTGCAAAGCCGCTAGTTTCACCCCGATGTTTTCCAATTTGCGGTCTAAGGCCACAGTCTGGTTTGTAACGACTCTGCTCACCACTGTTTCAATCCAGCCGGCCAGCTTGGTGGGATTTTGAGTCGCACTGACCGCTTTTATCAATCGTCAATACCCCAGGGCCCCGCATGAGCCCATCAGCAGAAACCCTGTTATCAAAGTTCCGAATAGGTAGATATCTTCAATATCCTCCAGGGACAGAGCAGCCAGACACACGACGCGCCACTTCTCCCACCCGTCCATCACGTATCCAGCTGCGAACGTCCCCGCAGGGCAAGTGGGTTCCCCTGAACCCCCACTTCTCGTTGAGAAGATGGTGTCAATTGCGTTCAGAGACCAGTTGATCAAATCCATTATTCCTTATTTGTTTGGAGAGCAGGGCAAGGAGAGCCTCAGAGATGGAATAAGACGAGACAAGAGGAGCCAGCCAGGACAGATATGGGAGGGAGAGGAAGAAAGTGCGACCGCCTTCGCCGAGAGCCAAACGAGAAGAATATCTGGTATACAATAAAAGTCCAGGGCCTGTGGTAGGAACTCCCTTTGGTTTTGTCTGTCATAAAATACTTAGCTGGGAACTGCTGTAGCCTTTATGAAGTTGCGGTTACTTCAGTTAATTTAGATTAGAGTGTAAACATTTTAGAAAAAAAATTCTTGTGTGATTGTGAGTGTACTGTGTCCGTGGAGTGTGCAGAATAATGGAGGGCAAGTTTGATAGAGATGTGAGGAGTATGGGTGTCCAGCTATTTTAAGTCAATGGACATGGGTGACTGAAATGATGATAGCGCAGACAGATCCAAAAGACATAAAAGCTAGACAAAAGAAAGCAGACAGGTGCTGGAAAGACATAAAGATTGCATTTGGATGGAGCGATGGCACTAAGGGTAGTGTAAACATTGCAGTTAAGATCAGAGAAATGGAGAGAAGGACCAATGTGAATTTATTAGAGCATCAGAAAGAAGATGAAAATGGCTGACTAAGAGAAACTACAAGACAATGGAAGAATAATTAAAGGAAGTGTTGCTACTGCGCTGAGCAAAGAAAAAAGGAAGTCAGAGAAGGAAAAGACTAATTTGAGAGCAGTCTTCAATGAACAGAACAGTGCAGGACCAGAAAAAAATACACCCTGTGTTATCTGAACCAAGTTCTTTGCTGTCACCCTCTTGCCCTGACATGCTGCCACCTCGTCATTTTCAACAACAACCAGTCCTTAAAGTAAAAGGTGGGGTGCTGAATGTCATGGCTGAGGAGGATGGGAGGACTGAAACGTGGCTAACAGCTATGAATGATTTGGAAGCGAGAACTAGGAAGGGATCGAGAATTACACAGTATTACACAAACTGCCCCCATCATCAAGGGGGGCAGTAGGTGTTTAGCTAAACTAACTGCGTTATGCCATGGAACTGTTTTGGCTATAGGGGACATCTGTATGTTGCTGGGTCACATTATGATTACATCTCAACTGCAGGTTTAGAGATGGAAGCCAACATTACTTACGTGAACAATGATGTCGCCTTTGAAGAACCAACCCTATAACACGTGATTTGTATAGATCTGCAGTGCTGGCTGGCGCTCCAACTAGTGTGAGACAGGCAATGGAAAATAACCCTGATATACCAGTTGCTACTAACTAAGTGTGGGAAAGGCACTTGGTGCACTACGCAGATAAGGCAGTGGATGGGGCAGCATGGGACGAGGAAGAGCTAGAAAAGACTAAGTCACAGCTGTTGAAACTACAGCTGGAGTAGGCTAAAGCTCAATTGCTCCACTGACTCATGTACCCACCATGCCACCTGTGGAGCCACCACAACCTGGCCCACAACCACAAACTCCTTACATGCAATCGCCATATATGTCTCAGCCTAACACGTCACCACAAACATACATGCAGCAACCCTATCACTATGGTCAGAAGAGAAGTGGCAGAGGGGGTGGTAGAAGGGGAGGCCATGGGGGGTATGGATACACCTGCGGGAGGTTGTTTTGTGTGTGAAGACCCTAACCACTGGAGAGACCAGTGTCCAGTGTGGGACCTGGGAAATCAGGCGGAGGATAACTGACGGGCCCCACAGGGAACCAGCAGGGGGGATAAGGCCGAACCCCTACTTCAGATAATAGTCAATTCTAGGGAATTAACAGACCTGCTGGACACTGGGGCTACATTTTTAACTGTAGTATTAAAAATAGTATTTAAAAATAGAATTAGTATGTCCCAAATCATAGTATGTTGAAAAGAGTATGCCAAAGGTTCCTGAATGGTTTACCATTTCCGGTAAAAATTTTAAGTGTCCATACCATCCATACTCTAACTGCTGATATTACCCACAGTACATTATGCGTTGGATGGGAATTCGATTAGAACTACAAACGCGGGTGAAAAGTAAACGCTTCGGTAAAGATGTTTGTATGACTGTTAATTAATATCTAGCACACTGGAACATATTTAAATCACATTTTCTGTCTTATATTTCATCTGCAACAACAATACTTATATAAAGACGTGTTTGGACATTAATGTCCGAATGCATAATTATCCAAAGACCTGAGGAGATTTCTCTGCATGAAAGACTTGTGAATGGCAGACTAACCTGCTGCTGCTTCTCCAATAAGGCAGGAAATTAAATATGACAGAAATGTGGATGATGTGTGGATGATTGACATAACTAAGCACCATAACGATCTGTTAACGAGGAAGTAGTATGTCCCAAAGCTTGCATACTCTTTTTCCTTTGAAAAAAAAGTACATACTTTTAGGGCGTAGTATAAGTATGCGAATTGGGACGCAGCACATGTCTGTTCAATAGTGTGCTACGTGACAAGTTGTCCCTATGCCAACTACCAGAAGACACTATTTTAATTCAATATGTAGACGATTTGCTGTTGGCAGCAACCTCGAGAACAGCTTGTTTGACAGCTACAACTGAGGTGCTAAAAAGCTCACATAAATCATGTTTTAAGGGCCGCAAAGGTAAACTAGGTTTGCAGACCACAAGTGACATTCTTATGCTGTGTTCACACCAGACGCGGAGGAAACATCAAGCGTGAGTGATTTACATGTTAAGTCAATGTAAAAACGCAAATAGACATCCTGCGGCTCGATTCAAGTGAATGAGGCGGCACGAATGAAGGATCGCTCGAGTTGGAAAATCTGAACTTCAGCGGACATTCGCGCCGAGTTAACCAATCAGGAGCTTTCTCTTGTAGGGGAGTGATTATGACGTAGCGCCTGTTGTTGGTGTCCCGGGGGGAAATCCTTCTGTTGACACCTGACAACAGTTCATCAAAGTGGGCTCAGCTCAGTTGGAAGCACCGCTGAAAGTTTCCATCATCCAGGTATAGTTTCTGGAGAAGTTTATGAACCCACAGAGCTAGTATGGAGTTAGAAATCTTACTCCATAATATGGGTGCACCTCAGAATGGATCTAGTGGACTCAGGTACGGCTCCAAATGAATCGATGCTTTTTTTCAGTCTTCCTAAAGCACATAAACACAACTATTCTCTCAATAAAATCCATGTTAGCCATTTAACAACGAAGCTAGAGTCACCGGGCAGACAGAAGCCCCGGCCATGACGCAAATCTGCATCTGTTGTGAAGTGAATTTGACGCGCAAATGAAGTGGATTTGATGCGCGAATGAAGTGAGTAAACTCAAAATGTTCACGCGTCTATTTACGCGATTTATTTGCGCATTCCGCATCTGGTGTGAACACAGCATCAGGCAGACTTGTATCAGCCAGCGGGTGTGGCCTAACCAATGATCACAGGACTGACATTCTGAGTCACCCAAAAACCATTGACTATGAAGGACATGTCCTTTGTGGGGCTGACTGGTACATATACCAATGTATGTGTCCCTGACCACACCTCTGAGAGAACTGGTGAAAGAACAAGGTATGAAAAATCTGAAGCTGAAAGCTGAAAAAGTTTTCATTGACCTAAAAAGCCAAATTTCCATGGCTGCAAATTTACAGTGTGCTGATTATGCCACTCCTTTTTTTCTGGATGTCTCTGAGACCCAGAACAGTGCACATAGTGTGTTTTTCCAGAAACTTGACTTGACTGACTTGACTGGAGTTTCTTTGACATCCCCTACTGAAGTTCTGAATCGTTTTACTGATGGCTGTTGTTTTCGGTGTAGATGATGGAAGTCTAAAGAGAGGTTATGCTATATAGAAAGTTGCCCAAGCGAAACCAAGGCAGAGCACCCATTTAAGGTATGCTCCAATTAAGTTACGGTTCTCTGCTTTTTTGTTCAGCTGCTCATCAATGTGAAGTTACTGTGAGCAGCCTGGAGTTACGATATTCTGACTTTGTTTTACTGTCATACTATCATAAATAGGCAAAAAATCGGCTAAATATAAAACACTGCAAACAAGCAAAGACTATAAATTGCGAGCAAAAAATATCTTAAATAATCTCAGTTATTTTTTTCTTCATAATTCGTATTTTTCACTTAGTGCAGTCAAGGGCTATTAGTTGCACTAAGTTAGTTGACTGGAATGCCGTGACAGTGTTAGCATTGCAGCATTATCACACATAAAATCAGTACAGTTTGCAGTTAAAACCATTTCCTACCTTTTCTTGTAACCCAATAAAATCCGCTGCAAATAATGTCGACAGAGATGTTTAATCCACAAGAATATTGATCATTATTCCAACCTGCTGGCGTTCACATCGGTCCAGTCGTTCTTTAGGCTTGGCTGGGTTATTTTTGTGAATGAATTATTTTTTTTAAAAGAATTGTGAGAGTCGATTCATTGACCTATTCATAAATACAACCGTTGCTTTGTTACTGAATAAATGTCTTAAGACAGTGCCTTACCACCACTTACTGGCGATTTTAGTTAATATGTGGATAACTTAATTTTTACTATAGTTGCATATTTTCCCTTTTAATATTTTTATTTGAAACATTATTCATTTAAAAAAGAATTCATAAAGGTAAAGAATTTAATGGAAAAATGTATTTAAATTGCAAATATTGTGCCTTAATGGGAAAAGTGACTGCAGTCTAAGTGGAAGAGAGAATACAAAAGGATGTTAAGGAGTATGCCACTCTAAAAAAAGTTTAGGAAACGCTGATATACAGTCTAGATAACTATGTCATATCTATTATATGGAAAATTAACTCAAAATAAATGCAAAAGCAGCATATAAAATAACATAAAATAAATAAATAAATAAAAAATTAAATAAAGAGACACAAATATTGTAACACTGTAAACAATTACTTTCTATTTACAGAAACTAATTATATATTATGTATTACATTTTGAAAGTGAAAATTTGCAAATGCAATCAAAGGACAGGATAGAAATAAGTTAATGGCTGTAAGTAACTGACAATCATCCAAAATAAATAGCATGATTAGATACTAAAGGTGTTGCTGTTTTTTGTAAATTTTGAGCAGCAATATTGATCATGTGGAAGTTACTGCTTTTTGCCTTTGCACGACTTCTCTCTTTTTTTATTCAACAAAAAGATACAATACAAAGGCAGAGTAACTTCAAAATAGGAGTCAAAGGTCAAGTTTGAGCTCAAGATTTTTTCATGTAGATATATGTCATTACTAAAACATGTAATTGCCAATTTTTCAATATACTAATTTGTCCGGGCAACTAAAAAATCTATTAAGTCATTTTTCTCAATTCAACACTCTAGCGAGTTAAGGTATTTTGCCTTTGTAAGCCAGTATACATATTGAATTGCCACAGTGGCGGAGGTCAAGTTTCATGGGTCGACCCATCTCAGGAACAGAGAATTGTTGAGCCTTCCTTGGTACCTTCAGCAATAAATAAAATTATAGATATGACATAAAAAAACTGAAGTCTGTGTGCACATGCAAATGAATTGGCTGGACTAACCTTGAACAAGACATTAAGCTTTCATGATCAATTAGGATAAATATGATTAACTAACCTCTCGGATGACAGTTTTACTCTTCACAGGGCACTGCTGATTGATGGACAAACAATTGACCTTTTTGAGAGCTACTGACTAATTACCTTATATGAAAACAGGGTGGACCTGCCTTCTCAGGTCCAAGGGAGGGATACTACTGTTGATAACATTACTGACACTGAAGCTGACAACAAGACTGAATATAGTCAGTTGGACAAATAAAACACACAGCTAACTAGATTTACACCCACAGATACTAGATTAATAATTGACTCTAAGACTGGTGAACTGTTTCAAACTCCTGAATATGAACCTTTGGCACATTGCTTAAGTGCAGACTGTCCTTTTGGGGCTGGCATAGCAAGACAATTCAGAGACAAATACGGCGTCTATAAGGTTCAGAGACAAAATAAACAACCAGGCCAGTGTGCTGTTACAAAAGAAGGAGACAGAATAGTGTTTTATTAAGTCACTAAACAATGGCCCACTGAAAAAACGACATATGAAGACTTTAGGGCCAGTCTAACTGACATGAGAGATTGGTGTGTGATTAACAGTATCAAAAGGATTTCTGCACCCCGGCTGGGGTATGGATTGGAAAAACTAGACTTCAGAGTGCTGCAGATAATTACTTAAGTCTTTTCTGATGTTGACATGTTGATTACAATTTTTGCATGATCGTTGCTCCAATATAATCATTATTTCCTATAACTTGTGTGAATCTTATAAGTGTCTCAATATAACCTTTTCTTCTTTTTTTTCTTTTTAGGATTAAACTGTTGTTGATTGTGTTGAATTTGAAGTGTACTTGCATCTGCATCAGCTCACCCTTAGCAACACCCCTGCAGCTTTGTCTGATGAGATGCAGTACCACTCAGGTATTAATAACCCCCTTGACAAATGGTTTACTGATATGTTTGGTAATTGGAAGGGTGTGAACATTTCTATTGTGATGTCATTGGATATATTTTTGAGAATTTTGGTTACTTGGTTGTTGTTGTATTCCATGTATTAGTTTTTTGTGTAACAGGATGATTGTGAAACCGGGAAACCCGGTGGAAACCCACGTGAGCACGGGGAGAACGTGTAAACTCCACACAGAAATGTCGGCTGGCTTGGTAAGGACTAGAAGCAGTGACGTTCTTGCTGTGAGGAAACAGTGCTAACCACTTGGCCACCATGCCACATCTAGGAAAGGAGGAGTAGAGGTGGAAGGTGGGATTCTTCAAAACGAAGATGGCTGTGATATGGATCTTAGGGTATTTATAGTGGCTTAGGAATCATCTGATTGGTGAATCATAAATTGGATAATGTGGGACCAGCCGCAAGCAATCATAAGCATGTGATCCTCTCGAAATTAGTTTATAAATAACTTCACTTCAAGAGTTCACACTTAGCTCATGATTGATTATAAAGCTTGTTAGCATGCTGTCCCGGGAGAGAGCCCTGAGCTCATAGATCCTCCAGCCCGGGGCTCCCTCATGTTTGCAAGGTGAGAGGGGAGTTTGAGCTCAGGTAGATCTCGAGAACTTCCCAAGATGCCTTAATTAGCTCGGGACAGCAGCCGCGTATTGAAGAACCCCACAAAAGGCAATAAAGATCAAAGCAATAACCGGCTGCTGAATGGAAAGTGTTAGAAAGATGGTACCAGGAGAGGGTTTGCAGGAGCAAAGATGGAACCAGTGCAGAGTGTGAATGGTTTAGGTTAGAGTGATTGCTGCTACTAAAGTGGTGTACTGGCAGCTGATGTTGCAAATGCTATGTGTGCACCTGTAGCAGTGTTTGACTGCCAGACCAGGCAGGAGAGTGAGACAGATGTAATAATTTGAATGCAGGATGTATAAGCACTGCTAGAGAGACTCTGTGATGGCAGTGATAAAATGTCATAAGCTCAGATAAGCTCAGCGGAGGGTCTCTGCTGCTGCAGAGGTGCGATAGAAGTCAGTATCAAAGAACTCTTACACAGGCGTTTTAACAGCTGTGACAGTGCTGGGGAGTATAAATAAATGGAAGTCTAAGTGAGCGAGAGCGTCCCTGCTGCAGCAGTGGTGCAGACGAGAAATTAAGCTAAGCGGAACATCTCTGCAGTTGCAGGAAGAATAGGCTTGGCTGAGCGTATCTGCTGTTGCAGAGGTAGTCAGTATTGCAGAGTTATGAGTACTCCTGTAGGGATGTTAAATACTGTCGGGTAGTGATTTCTAAAAATGAAAGTGAATAAGTTCTCGGCTAGAGCATCACTGCAGTTGCAGTGGTGCAATGGGGGAGTGTAGCTCAGCGGAGCGTCTCTCCTGTTGCAGAGGTGCAGTGATGTAGGGGGAAGTTTAACATTTTAAAGTTTAAAAATTTCTAAATAACAAGGGACAGGTGTGAATGAGGGTCAGCTTCTGGAGCCGGCTGTTATAATCTCTGAAATGAGAAACAAGAGAGAATCAAAAATGTGATTTTTTACAACAAGGTACATGTACAGCAGACTTAATGAATTGTATTAGCTGATATCCATGCGAGGAGTCTTAAAAAGGGCATGAGCAACTGTGAGCAACTGTCGCAAAGTGCAAGGATGATAGAGGTGGGCATTCGTCCCCCCACAGAATGGTGGATGGTTGGAGAGCTGAGGATATGGGGCGTGGCTTGGCTGGTGGTCCTGGAAGTACCTCTTGAAGACTGAGTAGGTAAAGTGATAGTGGATTGGAGTTTAAACCCCTTAGTGATATTGAAATTTGCTTAAAATGCAAATGTATATACCACCCAGTCAATGGATGAAACATTACTCCATTTGTCAAAAACGTCCTCCTCCTAGTCATAGCAGTCAATCGGGGAGTTTGTTTCTTTGCCGTTTTCACATCTAACCAACTTGCCATTGTAAACTTGCTTATGACACTTTCGTGGCTCGTGACGCTCGTGTATAGACATAAGTCACTATGGCCTTATGATTGGAGTTCTAAACTTTGTTTGCTAGAGGCAAATGAATCTTTTAGAAGTTTTAATTCTATCAGATGTGGCAGTTTTTATTTTTATTTTTTATAAATGTATAAATTAACTGCCATCGTTGAACCAAGCACTTTAAAAATGGTGACACCATTTAATTTAAACCATGCTTAAATAGCATTGCCCTTGTTATCTTAACATGATTAGAATCACGAGCATATCTGGCCAAAGTCATTATACAAGTCGTTTGCAACTGGGTCATTCATATACTGTCAAGAGAGAAGGCGGGACTGTTTGAGTCCAGGGAGCTCTTTAAATGGTGGCGCTTCTCCTTTCAGCTATTGGTTAAATGAACTGTCAATCAAAAGGTCGGCAGCCATTTTGTGACTGATATGTTTACATCTAAAAATGCTACTCTATTGAACGCGCTTCAGTGACTAGTTCGGGTGATAGCAGTGCTTTCCGTGGCTGTTTGTTGATGTATAAATGTGTTGTGGACTGATGTTTTACGCAATTGGATTGCCTGGACCCTGTGCAGTCGAATTTCTCCATGCTGTTGGAATGTTATGGATCTGTGGACAGGCAAGAGGCTTGTGAGGTGAGTTTCTTTGATTATTATCTTGTGGTTCTTGCCAGTTTGACAGATGACGCTAGTGTCATTCTGGTCACGCAAGTCCAAAAATGTTTAGTTTTTTGTTGGCGAGTCGTTATTTTGGCAAGGTTTCTCCTTAAATCATGCTATGCACCGCGGGTGGAGCGGTAGGGGAGAGTTTGGCTTCATTGCGATGGTTTGGAATCGTGGATACCGGCGTCTGAGAGTTTAGGCAGTTCATTGGCTAGAGATTGCGGATGTGTAGGATGAGTCGGGTGGAGGTATGTGGTTGCTTGAAATAAATGGAGAAGAAGATATTTGACCTTGTTGTGGTTGGATGGAGGAAGAGCTGGTGGGCCGGTGTTACACCGGTTGCGCCTTGTGGGACCTCAGGATCGATTTGTAGACCTGGCGTGGGTGGGTGGCGGTGTGCCATGGCTGAGTTCCGGGGAGAGCGGGGCTCTGGCTGAAGTTTGTTGTTTTTTTGTTGGTTCTTTTCCATATCAATAGGTTTGGTGCAAAGCTGTAAAAAAGCTTTTTGGAGCTGGAGTGTTTTTTGTAGCAGGAAGCGGTCTTCAAAACGAAGATGGCTGTGATATGGAACTTAGGGTATTTATAGTGGCTTAGGAATCGTCTGATTGGTGAATCATAAATTGGAGAATGCGGGACCAGCCACAAGCAATCATAAGCACGTGATCCTCTCGAAATTAGTGTATAAATAAACTTCACAAAGTGAGTGAGGAGGAGGAGCAAAGTATGTGATCTCGCAAAAGAGATCAAGAGAAGGATTTAAAGGAAATATCCTTTTTATAATCTGTTTGCATTTCATTTTTGCCTTTTTATTCTTTAATGTTCTAATCATGGAAGTAATTTTTTTCTGACTGCCTTCATAACTACTTGCAGGATGGGGGAGAGAAAGATTGTGGACTTTTGGCAGATGTTTGGTAACAGTTTTGCTGAACAAGCGTATAGCGTGATAGATAAAAAAAATGGAAAATTGTGCTAGTTAAATATTACTAAGCATTTTTGGGAAAAAACACCTGCTATTGTGTGAACGTACATGTATGTGTGTGTGCAGGCGATTGGTCAAGCTAACCTGTGAAGAGCTATTCTGCCTGACAACTGCTGAGAGGACAGTTGCCGTTAAAGGAGAAAATACAGAGACATGGCTGAAGACGAGACAACGATAAACACTGGCTGAGGTTTAGGGAGCTGCTGTGTGGACCCTAGAAGGTTTAGTTTTCACAGCCCAGAGCTCTGTATGCTTTATCCATTTGATTCATTAAATTGATTTCACTTATTTAAAGCCTCTGACCGATAATTGAACATGGAGGACTAGGGGTTAGTCCAACAGTTGTAAGGGCCCATTTTGGCATGATGGAGGAAAACCCCATGCTGTAAAATGGCAGCGCAAGGAGTGATACCCCCACGTTGCCCTGGGACATTGATTACAGCCCTGTGGCCAATGATATTTCTGCCTCTCTTGCTTTTGTGAGGTTGAACCCTGCCTCATCAACATATATGAATTCATGCAGGATATCCTCAGCAGGATTACCTCTGATACAGTGGTGTAGTCCTAAAAAAAGGTGGTGTAAGTAGGCAAAGTAGGCAAAGAAATGACGAAAGTCAATGTTTTCTTGATTCATTAGCAATTGTAGGGTGTCAACATGTAAAATGAGCTCTCAGGGAATTAATGATTCATTTAAAGGGGACTTCAAAAGAATTGATACTTTAGATCCGAATAAACGAATCTTCCAGCGATCGTTCGAACGAACAGTTGATATTAATATCTAAAATATAGTAAAAACTCTTTAATGTTAAGCAGGGTAAAAATATCTAAGTTTAAGGCAGTAGATTCATAAGTATGCACAGGAAAACAAGAAAAGTTTTCTTTACACAAAATGAATGTTTATTGACTATTCTAACAGAAACTAACATCTAATACAAACACATACAGGTTGTAGAGAGGAGTAAAGAAAGAAAAGAAGAGTTTGAGAGAAAGTAATGATGTACAAACCTCGGATTGTGTAATACCTAACCAAGTGAGCCAAAATAATCAATTAAACCCTTCTATGTGACTCACCACGTTATAAACACTTAACGTTATATTTTAAAGGTATAAATTCATACCTGTTATTACAATACACCTTTTGTTCCAGAGTTAACTTGGATGTTGACTGGGTTGGGTCATGCAATTATTATGTGTGTGTGAATTGATTTTGTGAACAGCAACAAAGGGAATCCGTAGTTTGTGGTGACTTCATGCCCCTCCTGCGGATTTGGACCATTTGGTATATTTATATATATATTAAAAAAAAGTGTTGCTCGTAGTTTTCAGCCGGGCAGTTCTATTCTTGTACTGTTGCCCATGCCTAGTTCTCCTATGTATGCCTGCTTATCTGGCCCTTATGTCATAGGAAAGAAATTGAGTGATACCAACTATACTGCACTGTGTCACGATCACACAAGGAAGAGAGGACAGGCTGTTAGAGTTCGTGATGTTTATTAACACAGTGGATCAACGCATTCAGTGCGGAAGGTGAAACACTGTGAATCAACGCACTTAGTGCGGAAGGTGAAGACAACACACAGTTCGTGGATACGATAAAGTCACTTGATAAGGTGAGCAGACTGATGACAGGAGTCGGGCTCGAGGATTCCTTGGAGGATCAACGAAGGTTTACGAAGAGGAGAATAAACGATGAGTAGAGGTGACCATCTAACGTTGATTCCAGCCGGTGAGTGAGTGAGTGAGGTGAGATTATGTAGTGAGTGGGTGATGGCTGGAGCAGGTGAGTGTGATTACGTGCGCAGGTGTACATGCTCAGTAATCAGGTGATAGTGTGTGATGTGTAGTGGATGGTGACTGTGAATGGTGACTGGGGCTGATGGAACGTGCAGCGGGTGTGACACACTGATTCCCAATTGGCAGCACAAAAGCTGAGTCTGCCACATCAATATGCTAAAAACATATGTAGATCGAAATCATTCTGACGTAAACCCTGCCACTAAAGTGCCTGTAGTGAAGGTTGCTTTAACTACAGATTATGTTCCCCAAACAGATGGCCTAAGTGACAAAAACATGCAAACATTTTTAACACATTTGTAAACATTTGTAATTCTGCCGTTCTGAGCACTTTAGTCATTGCAGTTCTTGAAACAAAGTTATTTGCGATCCGGCCAGAACTGCAGTATCACACAGGACCACTTCATTGTGGACCCTCATAGCATACAGCTGTTGAGTCCCATAAATCTACTCCAGCTACTGTTTTGAGCACAGAAAAACAGAATGAAATGGTTGAAAATGAGCATGATAACTGATGGCAAAAACAAGGTGCGAGACCAAAGGGTAATTGCAGGGTCAGATCATGGAGATCATATGCTGCTGCATTAGCATCCTCTACCCCAAATACAGCTCGGACTCAAATACAGTTTCAGAACAGATATGAAGTAATATGGGTGAAGAATCCCCAAATGAAGTCAGACAGACATCGCATGACTCAGCAGCTAATTCTGCATGGAACAGAGGCTCAAGGCCGACTAGACAGCAGCATTATGGACCGATCGCACCCCAGATAAGAACACTGGTTGTAGGAGATTCAATAATCAGGAATTTTAGGAGCAAGGCTACAATGACATACTGCTTCCCTCATGCAACAGTTTCTGATGTAAACAAAGAACTTGAGAAAATTCTGAAGAAGCACAAGACTGCAAAACGGAATATCATCCATGTGGGGAAGAATGATATTCGGAAGGAGCAGTCAGAACTGCTCAAGAGATATTTCTGTGAGGTCTTGGAAACAGTCAAAAGATTGAAAATTCAGTTGTTCGTCAGTGGACCACTCCCTGCGAGAGGGATAAATATGTTTTCACTGCTTCTTGGCCTAAATGCATGGCTGCAAAAAACATGTAACAGGAAAGCACTGAATTTCATTGCCAATTTCATTGCAAAATATCTATTTCTCTCTCCATCATCCATCGACAGTATCTGTCACTGAACTCAACCCAAATGGCATACACAACCCGAGTAAATGTCCAATTGACCACAGGACTTCAAATCAGCCCCCGAGTGGACTTGAAGCTGACCATCCCACAAGCACATCGATAACACCACGCAGCCTCAACAACCACTGCTCACGGATACATTGCCTCCTGTACCCTGAACACTGAGCTCAACACAGAAAGACTGTGATGCATCAGAATAGCATCACATCTCAGTACTCAACAATGATCTTCAGGAAAATAGGACAATATATTTCAGTAGCCAGAAACTCCAGAGCCACAGCCTCTGTCACCAGACACGCTCTCCTTTTCACCTTGCTTGCCTCTCTTAAATTTTTCAAAAAAACTAAAGAGCTAAACTTTCACACTCCATTGCTGCAAGCCCCCAGTTATCAATCAAAAAGCAACTTGCTCTACAACCACTTCTGAGCCCACCTGGAAGAGCCCTCTGGCTCCTGCCACACCTCCAGGGCCCATACAACACCCCATCTTCAGCTGGTGAACAAAACAAATCTCATTTATGTGTGTTGGATGCCTGCTTACATAACAGTATCTTTATCAAATATTTACAGAACAAGCGGGAACCCAGTTTGCCTGTAGCTTTCTCTACACAGATATGTGTTGTATTACATGACAGAAAAATCAAATACCTCTTCAAGCCATAGAGCAAATCATTCAAATCTGGTGTCTATTAAATGTACATCTGAGACTACTGTAGGGAAAATAGCTAAAACTGTTAAGTTCGCACTTTTAACTTTTAATCACTTAACAATAAGTCACTTCTAGTCAATGAGTTTATCAACACAAATTGCCTTGATTTTATGCTTTTAAATGAAACTTGGCTAGATGACAGTTGTAGTGCAGTAGTCCTAATAAAATTTTGATTTTATGAATGTTTGCAGAGCTAATAGGAGAGGTGGAGGCATAAGAATGTCAACAAGTGTCTTTTGTTGACTATTTGTCCTTTGAATATCTGAGTATAGCACTAAAGGGTGCTCCACGCATTTTACTGATCATTATCTACAGACCTTCAACATATTCTCCAACTTTTATTGATGATTTTACAGAGCTACTATCAATTGTAACCTCTGAATTTGCCTATTTTACTATTGCTGGGGATTTTAATATTCACATTGATAATCCAGAAATCAATGCTGTAAAAGAACTAATGAATATTTTTAACACTTTTGACCTGACTCAGCATGTACAAGGACCCACACACAATAATAGACACTCTAGATTTAATTATAACTAAGGGTTTACACATTTCACAGACTGTTGTTAAAGATCTGTTCATTTCTGTATTGTCTTTGATATATTGATCACTCCTGCCATTGAAGACAGATCTGTCCCTGTCAGAAAGAGATGCATAAATGAGAACACTAGTGGGCAGTTTATGAAGGCCATATCGCTAGCACCAAGCATATCTACAGACTCTGTTGATTTCCTCCTTGATTTGTTTAACTCTAAATTTAAGAATGTTATGGATGACATTGCTCCTGTTAAAGTCAGGAAGAGGACTGGGAGACAAAAAAACACCTTGGAGTAAGTCAACAGCAGTACAAATGATGAAAAGACAGTGCAGAAAAGCTGAGGGTATATGGAGGAAGACGCAACTAGTAGTCCATTATAACATCTATAAAGACAGTCTTCATTCTTTTAATGTGGAACTAAACATTGCTAGGCAGACTTTCTTTTCAGTCCTTATAAACAGCAACGTAAATAATGCCCATACCCTCTTTGCAATGGTAGAGAGACTCACAACTGTTTAGAAATGGATCTTCTAAAAGTGGTAAATGTTTCACTTCTCTCAGGGACTTTCCTAAACTCACTTAAAACTGCAGTTGTTAAACCCCTCTTGAAAAAGAGTAACCTGGATAACACCCTATTGAGCAGGCCAATTTCAAATCTCTGTTTCATTCGCAAAATCATTGAAAAGGTTGTTTCTAATCTGGTTAATGCGTTGTTAAGCTCCAAGGGATGTTTAAACAATTTTTAATCAGGGTTCAGAGCACATCAAAGTATATAGAACGCCCTTTTAAAGATAATCAACGATATCCACCTAAATACGGATTTAGGCAAACTAACAGTGCTGGTATTGCTTGATCTGCATTTGACACTGTTGATCACAGCATACTTCTGGATAGGCTGGAAAACTGAGTTGGGCTGTCTGGGACAGTCCTCAAATGGTTCAGATCTTACCTTGAAGGGAGAGGTTACTATGTCAGTATAGGTGACCATAGGTCAAGGTGGACACCCATGACATGTGGAGTCCCACATGGTTAAATTCTGGCACCTCTCCTGTTCAACCATTATATGCTCCGACTGAGTCAATTAATGAAAAATAACCAAATCTCCTACCACAGCTATGCTGATGACACTCAGTAAATACTTAGCTTTACTGTCCACATAACAGTATGTGCCAAAACTTTCTTCAGTTAAACAAAGAGAAAACTGAAGTCATTGCATTTGGGAACAGAGATGAGGTTCTCAAGGTGAATGCGTACTTTAAGGTCAAGGTCAATAAGGTCAAGAATCTTGGTGTGATTCTGGAGTCAGATATGAGTTTTAGTTGTCATGTCAAAGCAGTAACTAAAGCAGCATACTATCATCTCAAAAACATTGCAAGAATTAGATGCTTTTTTTCCAGTGAAGACTTAGAGAAACTTGTTTATGCTTTTATCAGCAGCAGGGTGGATTATTGTAATGGACTCCTCACTGGTCTTCCCAGAAAGACAGTCAGTCAATTGCAGCTCATCCAGAATGCTGCTACCAGGATTCTGACCAGAACCAGACAACCATCACACCTGTCCTCAGGTCTTTACACTGGCTCCCAGTTAAATTCAGAATAAATTTTAAAGAATTATTACTTGTCTATAAATCACTAAATGACCTAGGACCTCAATACATTACAGATATGCTTACTGAATACAAACCTAACACTCAAATCTTTAGGATCATATAAACTGGAAATTCCAAGAGTTCAGTCAAAGCATGGTGAATCCACCTTCAGCTACTGGGCCCCCTGCTGCTGAAATTAGCTTTCAGAAATGATCAGATGTGCTCCAACATTAGGCACGTTCAAAACAAGACTGAAAACACATCTGTTTAGCTGAGCATGTTCAGCTCCAGGTTGTTGTATCTGCACCATAAAGCCAGCCGCTCCACCTCCTGTCTGTATGCAGACTTGTCGATTCTGGATGAGACCGATAACAGTAGTGTCGTTCGCAAACTTCAGGAACTTGATGGAGGTGTCTTTTGCAGTGCAGTCGTTGGTGTACCAGGAGAAGGGCCGTGGGGAGAGAACACATCCCTGGGGGGCACCGGTGCTGATGGTCCGGCTGTCGGACGTGATTTTGCCCATTCTGACTAGCTGTTGTCTATCTGTCAGAAAGCTGGTAATGAATTGACAGAGAGAGCTAGGAACAGAGAGTTGGGTCAGTTTGTTCTAGATCAATGATGGGACGATGGTGTTGAAGGCAGAATTGAAGTCCACAAACAGAATCCTTGCATAGGTCCCTGGTTTGTCCAGATGTTGTAGGGTATAATGCAGTCCCATGTTGACTGCATCATCGACAGATCGGTTTGCTCTATAGGCAAACTGCAGAGGGTCCAGCAAATGTTCAGTGATGTCCTCCAAGAAGTAAAGCCTGACTCCTGGGAAGCCATCGGCTGACCTCTTTATGCAGCTCAGAGGACAGAGTCGTCCGGGGAGACACTTGCTAATACCCAGAGTTGGACCACGGGCCCGAGCCTATTCAATCCAGGTGCAGACCTAGACCGTTTCATCCAGTTGTGCTGCAACAGGGATCATTTGTTCTGATAGGCTTTTAACCAAGGCTGAACCTGGACACAGTCGTCCCAAAAGCCACTTTTAACACACCGAGACAGGAGTAATGACCAGCCCACCTCAATATAGACACTGCATAGCGATAAATGTCTGAACATCATAAGAGCTTTATTGTTTCAGAAGATTGTATTTATTTCTTCAGGGATTCAGAGTCATTCGTTGGTTTGAGCTGCCATGCCCCCTGGCTTTTCTCCTTTGCAGACTGCCATGGCAGCATCCTCCTGCTGGTTCCCTACTGGAAATAAGAGACAGTAAGACCACCAAGGCCCTCTCAAAGAGTCTGTGGTTTGAAGAGGGCCCAGGTGAAGTGCGTAGAATTTATCTGAGGTTGAGGTGTCATGAACTCCCACCCGGGAGACCAGCCTGCAGCTCCAAGAACCTCTGGAACCAGCTGTATGCTTCCTTGTTGAGAGACAACTGCGCAGCGCCGAAGAAACAAGCAGAGGCAGAGAGAGAGAGACAGAGAGAGAGAGAGAGAGAGAGAGAGAGAGAAGGTGAGTGAGTGAGTAAGTGAGCGAGCGAGTGCATACTACTGATGTCCTCCACCCACAGAGCCAAGGAGTCACACTCACGCTGATGGCATAGGCAGACCCGTCCGGGCTTTTGGAGGCCTCTTTAACCTCCTGGATGGTCAGATTCTGTAACATGCCAGAGCGGTGTCCAGAGATAACTCATTAGGTAACCCATCAGGAATCCATAAAACCGCCACTGCTGCCCGGTGTCTGGGTTGGACTATCTGGTTATCTGGTAAAGCCAGTATCCTTATCAATTAGAGCAGTTGGTACCCCAGAGTAGAAACCAACAAAAAAAGTCAGTTTACCCACCATGTCCCCCATCCAGTACATCTGGAAGAGGGTGGTGAGAACACTGACTGACTGACCGAGCAAATACACTAACCTAGAAGGGCAGGGATTTTTCTGCCAGCGGTCTGGTGACAGCGTACCAGGCTGGCCTTGGAGGTCAACTTGCCTTTTTTGGCCTGCTTGGTTCTCACCTTGTGCACCACGACGTTCTGGCATATGGCGCGAATCAAAGCTCTGACCTCCCTTCTTATTACCACCAAGGCAGTGCTGGAGAGGCAACAGGAGAGACACCCCCCTGAGAGCACGCCCATGGCGGGAAAGCTGTACCACACCCATAGAGGCCTACCCCCAAGAAAGGGTATCGGATATGAGAATGTCTGAGCTGTGCAATTAACCCATTTTGTCTGCTATGGTCTGTAGTCTTCTAGAGTCTCTCTGGGGTCCTCTAGTCTTCTCCTTTTAGAGTCTGGGGTCTCCCCTTATAGAGTCTAGGGTCTCCTCCTTTTAGAGTCTGGGGTCTCCTCTGGGCGGTGGCTTTTGGAACAAGCTTTTATAAGGATGGTTTTGTACCCACCCTGGAGAGCCGAGTTGACCAATGAGAAGTTTAACTCCCCCGAGGCACGTTTCAAAGTCTTTGTTTCAGAGCCTGGTGATTTGCATAGCATTCTGGTAGTAAACTGATGCAAAAATGTTCAAGTTTCTTAAAAGGTTAATACGTTGCACACATGTTAACATGAAATGTAAACCATTGTTCAGTACACCAAATTATCTTTGCAGGGACTTCAAACATGAACTATATATGATCTTGTTTAGAGTTAAACATTGATTGCAGAAGTAATTAAACCATAATATTAATACATGAGCAAGAGACTTGTTGCAAAACACCTGTTAAAAGTTTACATTAAAAACATTACATTACATTACATTAAAAGTCTTAAGCAATGAACGTATAGAAGTTTGGAACCTTGGAATCAGATTACAACTGACCATCCAGTTTTTTCTGGATAGTAGAAGCTGACGCTGTGTTTGCTGATGCATTTGTTGAATAAAAGCAAAATAATTATGTGTCTGATCGGCCATATTCGTTACAGATCCCCCTTTCGTTAGGCGATGTGTTGGGATGAATACATCAGCGAACGCTGGAGAAACAAGATGGAGAAGCAGACACATACACAGCAAACAACAAGACAACAACTCCATCACAACATACTGTACTGGTGTAGAGTATCAAATTGTTTGGGTACTGATCATTGAAACATTTGACATTTCTAATGTTTAGTTCAGTTCTCAGTTATCTATGATAATGTGACCAATTAGGCATAGCACTCTCTGGTTCACCACCATTTGTAAATGGTATCAAAAATTAGGTATGGTGTGCCAATCCTGATATTCTATTTAAAGAAAGATAGGATAGGAAAAGAAAAGCAGAGTTAAAACAAACAATGGTGTTTGAATGTCAGATGTGTTTTGCTGTGTGAAGTTAATGGTGTAGTGTGTGTGCTGTGTGGTCAGATCTGTCTCAGTCTTTTGGCCTTACCCATTTTCTTGCAGGTTTGATGCATTTGCTTCTCATTCACTCTCTCATGTCTCTAGGCATATATGAAGTTTAGCTCTTTGCATCTTTTCCTTGGGTGACAGGTCATTCGTGACCTGATTGGGGGTCCAGTAGGAAAAGTGTTTCTTTGGCAGAATGTGGGTAATTGTTTGTCATGGCAGTGTGGAGCTGATATGCAAACTTGTCTCTCACGTCACGTGTGTTCTGGTGGCTGTCATCTCTTATCCATGGTGGTAGCAACTGACAGTGTTGGCTAACAGACTGTGGAGGTGCAGTTATATCTGTTTCCTCTGGGGAACAGTTTTGGGTGTCTTGAGTACCTTGTGAAGCATGTCTGGTCCTGTGACTTTTATAACCAGGTGGTGTAGTAGCTGTCGTCGTCATGGGAGTCACGTTCTCTGTGTGCTCTTTAGAATGTGGTGTTGTCGTGACACAGGGTGTCTTACTGTGCACGCATCGGACTTTGGCTGATTGAAGCCATGAAAGATTTCAAATCTCTCTTTGGAGACTTCTGTTTGAGGTAGGCCCGGTGTGTGAGGTCCCGCAGCTGTCGGATGGACATTGTGGCTTTCTGCTTGGATCAGAAGGGAAGAGGTTGGTGGTGAAGACTGGTGATGGCTTGATCTTCAGCCGTTCACTTCTTCCGCTGTTTATGAAGACGAGGGAGTCAACTTTGCTCAGTTGGTCCTTCAGAGCATTAATTTTAGCGTCTTTGTGTTATATGCTGGTTTTAGCTTCCTCTACTTGCTGTTCAGCAGACTGGAGACGCTGTATCAGGTCCTGCTGGGAAGACTTCAGTTCATGCTGGTCTCGTTCAGCAACAGCAAGGGTTGTTTGGAGCTGTTCTACATGTCTCTTAGTTAGATACTCCATTTTGTCTGATACCTTGAGTTGGTCCTGGGTCTTCTCTGTGAGCTTGTCTGTGCAGGGTTGGATGTGCAGTAGCTCTCTCAGGAACTTGGTGGTTTGACGCTTGAAGTAATCTTGGCCTTTTGCTTCCAGCTTATCGATGCAGCTTTGTGCACACGTCAGCTCCTTCTGCAGATGGGTGATGTGCTTGTCGCTGAGCTTGAGCTGGGCTGTGAAGGCGTCACTCAAGAGAATTTGGTTAGATCTGGATGGTTGTGATTCTGGCTTGAGTTGTGTGTCAAGATTCTCTTCAGAATCATGAATATTACTAAGAGTAGTATAAGTTCAGTTTCCTTGTGGTTGAGGCAATTTGTGAAGCCTGTTAGCCAGGTTTCCACATCTTCTCCTCGGGCAGTGGGGTTTGCAGTTAGTGACATGCTGGCTTGCTAGGAGGTGAAGACTGACCCAGATCTTTGTGGTGTTATCAGCCTATATGTAGTGGAGCAGCTAAGTGTTGTTTGTTTCAGTGACTATGAACCAAAATGAAGGGGTGTGATGACTATGTGTTGGACTCTGTTTGAGAAAAGAGAGAGGACAAGGTTAAAAACTATTTAAACAGAAAAATATCATTTTTCTTTCAGTAGTGAAAATATTTTCAGCATTTCAAATCACTGAAAATGAAAGGAATAATATTACTGCTTATATTTATGAGTAAAAAGCTACAATTGTAATTCAGATTTTTTTTCTTGTCTCAATATGACAGGATTAACACCACACACCTTACTTGTTGGACCGCTTACCAGCGATGTTTTAGAGGGGACGGTTGTTTAGTACTTGTTTCGTTCAACTGATTTTGAAGGAAAACTCTGAAGTTTTAATTGTATTCACAAATGCATAAAAAGTATCAAAACAAAGGATGATTTGATTACAAATCAAATTTGTTTCTTTCCCATAGATTGGATTAATTGGTTCTCTTAGGTTTGGTTCCTACAAATGAGATGAATAAGATGGAAGACAGAAGGAAACAAGGGAAAGGAAATGAAAAATAATCAAGAAAAAAGCAGGGAGAAAGAAGAGAACTAAGTGGACCAGGTCCACAACTAGCTCTGAAGCCTTAACGTCACGCTACGAGTACAAAATTGGTAGTTGATGTACAACTAAACAAAATAAATTATAATGAGAGAGTTGTCTCTAATTTATTTAAAACTCGTAGTGAGAGGTTTCCTAGTGTATAAACAGAGGAAAGGGGAATAAAACAAAAACAAAAACAAGCAATGGCTATAAGTGCATAACCACAACAATGTAATTGGATAGTAGAATTTGATAAAACAGATTTTCTGTAAAGGGGTGAATTAAAAGTTGTAAAAGTGGTATGCTTGCTTAAACTATCAAAGTTCTTGAGTTTGAGACATACGAACAAAGGCCCATCATCCCCCCAGACTCGCCAGGAGGGCCCGCCAACAGCTTGCAGGAATTGCTCGCTCTTTCTGGGGCCAGCTCGCCTGGCTGAAGGCCCCTGGGGCTCTTCCCACCATGCCAACAGGCCCACCAACAGCTTGTGAGAATTACTCGCTCTTTAGCGGGCTAGCTCGCCTGGCTGAAGACCCCTGGGGCTCTTCTCACTGTGCCAACACGCCCACCAAAAGCTTGCGGGAATCGGACACTCTTTCTGGGGCCAGCTCACCTTGCTGAAGGACCCTGGGTCTCTTGGGCTCTTCCCCTCCATGCCAACACGCCCACTAACAGCTTGCGAAAATCAGACATCTTTCTGGGGCCAGCTCACCTTGGTGAAGGCCCCTGGGGCTGTTCCCACCGTGCCAACACATTCACCAACAGCTTGCAGGAATTGATCGTTCTTTAGCGGGCCAGCTTGTCTCACTTAAGGCCCCTGGGTCTCTTCCACTCCATACCAACATGCCCACTAACAGCTTGCAGGAATCAGACATCTTTCTGGGGCCAAATCACCTTGCTGAAGGCCCCTGGGGCTCTTCCCACCGTGCCAACAGGCCCACCAACAGCTTGCGGGAATTGCTTGCTCTTTAGCGGGCTAGCTCGCCTGGCTGAAGGCCCCTGGGGCTCTTCTCACCGTACCAACACGTACACTAGGGCAGTGCGATTTGGGGAAAATATCTAATTGCGATTTTTTTTTGACAGATATTGAGATTTCGATTTGATTTGCGATTTAATTTTGTAGTCAAGCTTCAGCTCAATATGTATTGTAGCTTCTTACTGTTAAAATGCAGTGAGTGTTAGTTAAAAAAAGAACTTAAAAGATATTAACTCATATTAGCAAACATCTTTGAAACTGTACTTTGCTGTTGCTTGCTACTAGATTGAGTGTTATTGGTGGTACTTGTTAAAGGTGTGAACCTACACTGGTCTTACGGATCGGTTCGGTTACGATAATCATGCCATCGATTTGGTTATATTCGATATCTCGATGCATCACGGTGCATTGACAATGCTTTCCATACACAGTTTTATATTTTCTTCACAACACAGCTATTCTTGTATTAAAATTTATAAATATATTTATATACTATTTGTAATACAATTTAGTCCTTTAATACAAACAGTCAGATATATAAACTGTACCTTTAAAAACTCAAGTACATGCAGAGAACAGCATAAGCATTTATAGCAAATAAACAAATATAAATACCCCGCTCGTTTTCTGAGCCTTGTCTAGCGAGTTCTTTCTTACACCCCTATGATTGGTCACGCACTCAACAGAAAGTATCTCTGTAACAGCCGAGAGGAGAGGAAAATCAGGTCAAAGGTCCACAGAGAGGGAGAGAGAAATGGAGTTTACTTTCAGTTTCTCCATAACAGTGAAACAGGGGCTTCTGCTGTAAGTGTCAGTGAAAGACTGTCCAGCAAACATACACGCAGTGAAATTGTGCACAGTTTCTGCGTTTTTAAGTAGTTGGAGCATTTTACATACTCGCGCTTGCCTTCCTTGCCATAGTAAGTTACCGTGACATAGCACATATGAGATAATTGGCATCAGTACACAATAACCGGTTATGATTTTTACTGAACCAATACTCAATTGTCCACTTCTGTATCGTGGTGCACCGAAGAAACAATTAATTTTGACACCCCTACTTGTAGTTTACTTTTTAGCAAGACGATCCTCATATAGCCGCCTGTGGTGCTTTTTTAGGTGCTGGTTGTTGTATTTCTTCGTTCTGCGACAGCTCTTACAAATTACCTGGTTTTGTTTGGTGTCTGTGACTTTGAAACCAAGATATTCCAATACTATCAACGTTCTGTTTTTCTTTGATATTAATTAGTCTATTAATGCTTCTGAAGTGGCAGAGGCCATCATCCCACTCGTTCGCGCTTTCCTGTTTGTTTTTTATTGTGAGTGTTCCGAATAGTTTGGTTGTGCAATTCTGATTGGGCAGAGCGAAGGTGTGCTCACTCAATTGGCTAGTAACTGTCACACACAGACGGCAGTCACGGATTTGCTCTGGGTGGTGGAAGTTAAATAATATATATTTCATATCGCAGCCTCTTGCGATTAGATAATCGCAACATTTTAAATTGCGATTGTGATTTGATTTCAATTAATCGCACAGCCCTAATGCCCACTAACAGCTTGCAGGAATTGCTAGCTCTTTCTGGGGTAGCTCTGTATGTCCGAACCCCCCTGGCTGGTATCCGTTCTAGAGCCAAACCAGCCTCTACCATTAGCGGGAACCATTAGCATCGTCTAATTCCTGTTGGCAGGTCAGAGACAACGGGGTCAGGCACGTTCCTCCAGGCGTGGGACATTCCAACACCTAAGCCGGGAACGGAGGCCGCCCGGCCTGGCGTTTTGGGCCAGGGTCAACAACTCAATTGGCGAGCGTTGTCGAGCTTCGTTCCAGAGCACGACCCCAACAGTGAGACCCACCATCCCCCAAATGGACTTGGTCGTTCCAGACAAACCCATCATCCCCCAAGAGAGGGTTTGAGACGTACAAGCAAAGGCATCCCTCATCCATTTTGACTTCCTTCAGATATGCTAGCACCATTCTTTCAAATGACTTCATGGCCACAGATGTTAAGGCAACAGGTCTGTAGTCATTGAGTCCTGTGATCTTTGGTTTCTTCGGGATTGGGATGATGGTAGAGCATTTAAAGCAGAATGGAACTTTGCACTGTTCCCGTGATCTGTTGAAAATCTGTGAGAAAATGGAGACCAGCTGGTCAGTGCAGGTTCTCAGACAGGCTGGTGAAACACCGTCTGGGCCTGGTGCTTTCCTTGTCTTCTGTTTCCTGAAGAACTGATGCACATTATCCTCACTGATCTGAAGTGCAGGGGGGAGAGGGGGATGGCTGGAGGTGTTGATGGCTGTGTAGAGAGATGTGGGGTGTGTCAAATCTACAATAGAACATATTCAGCTCATTTGCAAGATGTTTATTGCTGTCGATGTTGGGGGATGGGGTCTTGTAGTTAGTGATGTCTTTCAGGCCTTTCCACAGTGATGCAGGGTTGTTGGCAGACAACTGGTTTTCCAGCTTTTTGGCATAGCTCTTCTTAGCCACACCAATCTCCTTTGTCAGTGTGTTCCTGGTCTGATTGTACAAGACCCTGTCCCCACTCCTGTAGGCATCCTCTTTGGCCTGACAAAGCTGTTTAAGTTATGGTGTGAACCATGGTTTATAATTGTTAAATAATAAGTAAGTCTTGGTTGGGATGCATAACTCCTCACAGAACCTGATGTATGATGTTACAGTCTCTGTGAGCTCGCCTAGGTCGGTGGCAGCAGCTTCACCGGTTGGTGATTAATTGGTGTGCACTGCAGAATGTTCAGCAGTTCATCTCAGGTATAACTGATTGCGCATGACAAACATAAAACAGGACAAACTAATAAAAAAACTGTGAAATAACTGGAGAGCTTCACACCGAGGCAGCCGTCCGCGGCACCATATAACCTGTTTTAACACAATTTAATGTTTTTATCTGTTTTAAATCACTTTTATCATTTGTTTTTATTTTCCTATACTTGACTCTTTTATTCCTGTTTATGTAAAGCACTTTGAATTGCCACTGTGTATGAAATGTGCTATATAAATAAACTTGCCTTGCCTTGCCTAATGATCTGAGTGACCTGTTGGGTTTGTATTCAGTGACCATATCTGTAATGTATTGAGGTCTATCAAAGTGATTTATAGACAAGTAATAATACTTAATAATCTATTCTGAATGTAACTGGGAGACAGTGTAAAGACCTGAGGACAAGTTTGATGTGCTCTGATTTTCTGGTTCTGGTCAGAATCTTGGCAGCAACGTTCTGGATGAACTGCAACTGTATGGCTGTCTTTTGGCAAAGCCAGTGTGGAATCTGTTACAATAATCCACCCGTCTGGTGATAAAAGCATGAACAAGTTTCCTCACTGGAAACAGAGCATCTAATTTTTGCAATGTTTTTGAGATGATAGTATGCTGATTTAGTTACTGCTTTGACATGACTACTCAAACTCACATCTGACTCCAGAATCACACCAAGATTCTTGACCTTATTTTTTGTTGTTTGACCCCTAAGTCAAAGTACGCATTCACCTTGAGAATCTAATTTATGTTCCCAAATGCAATGACTTATGTTTTGTCTTTGTTTAACAGAAGCAATCTTTGCCACATCCAACTGTTAATTTGATCAATGCATTGGCAGAGGGTGTAGTCATTAGGCAGTAAGGCTAAGTAGATCTGAGTGTCATCAGCATAGCTGTGGTAGGAGATTTGGTTCTTTCTTATTATTTGACTCAGTGGTAGCATATAAAGGTTGAAGAGCAAAGGTACCAGAATTTAACTTTGTGGGACTCCCTTGTGGGTGTCCATTTCGACCTATGGTTACCAATACTGACATAGTAACCTCTTCCTTCAAGGTAAGATCTGAACCATTTGAGGACTGTCCCAGACAGCCAACCCAGTTGTCCAGCCTATTAAGAAGTTTGCTGTGATCGACAGTGTCAAATGCAACACTGAGATCAAACATTACCAGCGTTCTTAGTATGCCTGAATCCATATTTAGGCAAATATCATTGATTATCTTTATAAGGGCGCTCTCTGTACTATGATGCGTTCGGAAACTTTTTCAATGATTTTGCCTATGAAAGGGAGATTTGAAATCAGCCTGTAGTTGCTCAGTAAGGTGTTATCCAGGTTGTTCTTTTTCAAGGGAGGTTTAACAACTGCAGTTTTAAGTGAGTTTGGAAAAGTCCCTGAAAGAAGTGAAGCATTTACCACTTTTAGGAGATCCATTTCTAAATAGTTAAACACAGTTTTAAAGAATGATGTGTGGAGTGTGTCAAGACTGCAGGTTGTTTTTCACGATCTGCACAATCTCTTCTAAGATTTTACCATCAATTGCCTTGAAATCAGACATAATGTCTTATTTCGTAAGTTGTGGCTGAGCCTGTCTTCTTTAGAGAGAAGTTTACTGGGAATCCTACTGGGGGGTGTCACACCCCCTGCACGTTCCTCTAGCCCCAATCACCATTCACACTCTCCATCCACTACACACCGCACTCAGTCACCTGATTACTGATCACACTCACCTGTGCACTAACAACACTCACCTGCTCCAGCCATTACACACACACTACATATACTCACCCATCCTGTTCACTCGTCGGCTGGTATCATCTTCTCATGGTCATCCTCTCTGTGTGCTCTTCCTGATCTTCTGCCAAGTCATCCACGAACGCTCATCTCATCGAGGCTAACACCTGTCATCTGTTTACTCGACTTTAAGGGAAGTGACTGTTCTCTTTGTTTCGCCTGCTAGCACAACGGTGCAAACAACTGCCTTGTGTTTTAATAAACACCTTGTAAACGTATCCTTCGTCTCTGCCTTCTGTGACCGTGACAGGGGGGTTCTGTGAGTCTCTTTACTATTGCAAAGTGGGTGCGAGTGTTAAGTTGCTGTTTATATGGTTTAAAAAAGAAAGTCTGCCTAGCATTGTTAAGTTCCACATTAAAAACATGAAGACTGTCTTTATAGATGTTATAGTGGTCTTCCTCCACATGTGCTCAGCTTTCCTTTGCTGTCATTTCATCATTTATACTGCTGTTGAGTTTCTACAAGGTGCTTATTGTCTCCCAGTCCTCTTCCTGACATTAACAGGAGCAATGTCATCCATGACATTCTTAACTTTAGAGTTAAACAAATCAAGAAGAAAATCAACAGATTCTGCAGATATGCTTGGTGCTAGCGATATGACCTTCATAAACTGCTCACTAGTGTTCTCATTAATGCATCTCTTTTTGATCAAGACAGATCTGTCTTCAATGGCAGGAGTGATCAAAATATCAAAGAAAATACATAAATTACCAGATGCGACAATCTTAACAACAGTTGATTATATGTGTAAACCCTTAGTTATAAGTAAATCAAGAGTGTGTCCATGGATTGTATGTGGGTCCTTGTTCAAGCTGATTCAGATCAAAAGTGTTGAAAAATCCACAATCCCCAGCCTGATGCCGTATCCATTAGGCCACTGGGCCATTGTTTTTACAACCTGCCTAGAATCTGTTGTATGCCTTGAAGAAAATGCCAAAGCTTGAAAAGCTGCCCTTTAGGATATTGATGCCAGTTTGCATTCCGTCGATGAGATGTGTAAGACTAATGGACAAACATTTTTTTTTTTTTTCCAATCTTCCACATTCTGCACTTTTGGATCTTATTGCTAGTTTGCATTTCGTCAATGAGATGTATATGACTACTGGACAAACATTTTCTTTGTGCAATCATCCACATCCTCCGAGAAGTTAACCTCACTAAAAAAACAGCACTTTAGGATCTTAATGCTAGATGGCATTTGGTCGATCCGATGAGCACGCCTAATGACAAAACAATATCTATGAGCAATTTACCATGGTGGTGTCTATATGGTCTAAGGGTATGAATCTGGCTTTCAGGTGCGAGAGGTCATTGGTTCAAATTCTGGATGTGCCCTCTCCAAGTTAGATTGAAATTACAAGCTTTTTGCTGCTGTTTCCATGGGTTATGTTTCATCATCAATCACTTCACATCAGACCATTTGTAAAAACCCACATGGTACTTTGGTGGTTAACAGGTGTCCTCAGGTTGTCATGCTGAAGATTTTAGAAGGTCACACTGGATTGTCTTGAACAGCCAACTGAAAAGGAACACCATCAAAAATTACCCAGATGGGACTTGAACCCACAATCCCCAGCTTCGAAGGCTGATGCCTCATTTCTATATGTAATATGCCTCCAGGGAGTTTCTGACACTCATAACATCCCAGACAAGCCCTCCGTCTGTTTCCGAAACTGCAGAAGGAGCGTTCCCTGTTTAAAATTTCTGAGTTAAACATAGCAAATTTTGCGGTGACTTTAGTTAAGGAACATTTAGTCAATTTCTGATCTGAATCAGTCTGACATGTACAGTTATACAGACAAAACAATCAATCAGCAACGTTTTGGTTTGTTAGATTTGTTTATGGTTCTTGACCCACCCACCAGCTTTGTCTGTAAGCACCATCTTTGTGTTTGTATGCAATCTCTTCTCAAGCTTTTTGCTGCTGTTTCCATGGTTATGTTTCAATATCAATCACTTCACATCAGACCATTTGTAAAAACCGACATGGTACTTGAAGCAAACTATTCCGGTATCAGAACCTGATGTGGTGACAAAATGGAAACTTTAAGTCCAAAAACACAACTGTGGCATTTAAGCAAATTTGGATCACTCTTCATTGAAGAGCCTTGACTCTTATACAGCACCACTAAGCACATAAATACCTGTTGCTTTACGGTGTTTCTTAAAAAAAGAAAAAAAATATCGAAATTTGCAGCGGGACCAACAGCTCTAAGCTAACACGTGTCCTCAGGTTGTCGTGCCTAAGACTTTAGAAGGTCACACTGGATTGTCTTGCACAGCCAACTGAAAAGGAACACCATCAAAATTGACCCAGATGGGACTTGAACCCACAATCCCCAGCTTCGAAGGCTGATGCCTTATCCATTAGGCCACTGGGCCATTTTTCATAGCTTTCTATATGTAAGATGCCTCCTGGGAGTTTCTTACACTCATAAAATCTGAACATCTGACTCATGACATCCCAGACAAGCCCTCTGTCTGTTTCAGAAACTACAGAAGGAGCGTTCCCTGTTTAAAATTTCTGCAATAAACATAGCAAATTTTGCAGTGACTTTAGTTAGTGAACATTTAGTGGATTTCTGATCTAATTCAGTCTGACATGTACAGTTATACAGACAAAACAATCAATCAGCAACGTTTTGGATTGTTAGATTTGTTTATGGTTCTTGACCCACCCA
>CAIGQW010054471.1:6594588-6608831 GCA_903798125.1 Danio choprae
ATTCAACATGTCCTTTTCGCATTAGATATCTCGTTACCAACTTTTTTTGTCATTTTGAAATATGGAGTAAGCTTGATGAGGTCGGAGTCAATGTCATGCAAATAAAAAACCAGACAGTTATTACAGCTACTGTGTTTCATCCACCAAACACTGATCACTACATGACGCCAGCTATCCAAAGTCAAGCCGACCCAGGTGGGACTTGAATCCACAATCCCCAGCTCCAGAGGCTGATGCCTTATCCATTAGGCCACTGGGCCTTTTTCCACAGCTTTCTAGTTGTAATATGCCTCCAGGGACTTTCTGACACTCAAAACAATAACAACTTGAACAAAAAGTAGATTGAATCGATTTCACTTAATTTGATGGGATTATGCAAGATGTGGTGACGTGGCTTGTAGGTCTAGAGCTATGATTCTTGCTTTGGTGGCGACGGGTCCTGGGTTTAAATCCTCAATGAGCCCTACCCCCGTTTCAGAAACTGCAGCAAGAGCACACCCTGTTTGACACTGCCCAGTTATAGATAGCAAACTTTGCGGTGACTTTAGTTAATGAACATTTAGTGGGTTTCTGACCTAAATTGTGGTGTCTATTTGGTCTAAGGTTATGAATCTGGCTTTCAGGTGCAAGAGGTCATTGGTTGAAATTCTGGATGAGCCCTCTCCAAGTTAGTTTAAAATTACAAGCTTTTTTCTGCTCTTTTCATGGTTATGTTCCATCATCATCAATCATGTCACATCAGACCATTTGTAAAAACCCACATGGTACTTGAAGTAAATTTTTCTAGTATCAGAGTCTGATGGAAAATGAAAACTTTTAGTCCATAAATACCACAGTGGCATTTAAGCAATTTGGGATCACTCTTCATTGAAGTACTTTGGCTCCTATACAGCACCACTAAGCACATTATTACCTGTAGGTTTACGATGTTGCTTCAAAAAAATTAAAGATATCTTTGATGTTTGCAGCGGGACCAACAGTTCTAAGCTAACAAGTATGCTAAGGTTGTTGAGCCTAAGAATTTAGAAGGTCACACTGGTCTTGCACAGCCAACTTAAAAGGAACCCTAATCTATCAGGTGTTCACTTAAACAGCTGTCACTAGATGTAAATTTTACAGTGTGAACGAATTAATTGTTTAAACAATTCTATTATAACAGAAGCGGTATCTGTATTAGTCTGCTATGTTTATTTTACTATCATGCCTGACAGCCTTGAAGTTGATAATTATTCTTTGTGTATGTGTGCGTGTTCTTCATTTGTGGAGACATAAAGCTGAATTTTACTTCTGATCATTCTGATCATTCTTTTGTATTTAGTAGAGACTAAATTAACTCAAAAAGTGTTATTGTTCCACCACTGCTTTCTTACTACTTCAACAGACAAGGGCATGTCCTCCTTTAGAATAGAGTAGATCAGTGCATTAGAGAAATAAAGAATTAAATAAAACCAGCATTATAATAGTTATCTATTAGTCAGATAAATATACCAAGAAATATCAGGGCGAGGTTGATTGACCAATGGTGCACCAGGAACAATTCTGAGAAAAATTATGACCTGGATTAGACCGCTCTGCACATCTTGAAGAAGGTTTTTATATTCATCAAGCATAAGCCAAGCGATGTTGGTAAGATTGTTGACTAAATCTCTTGCTGCTTTTTGTGTTAAACTGATAAAAAAAAAAAAAAGTATCATGCTCAGGAAAGAATGAAACAGAAAAGAGCACAATGTAGTAAATGGCTCAGCTATGAACCTCTCAGCTTAAAATGTTCTTAGAACTGACTTTTAATAAAGATTAGATTCACATTTGATTTTAATTGAAAAGCTTCCTTTTAAACCGAAAAGCCTACTCCAAAACCACATGCATGCACAGTCATGTTTTCTTTGTGGTTGTGGTTCTAACGTAAAAGAGTACCCAGTGTAAAAACTCACTGGCATATTGCAGAACTCAAAGCCCATCTGAATCTGAAATCTTGGCCACATTGTCTGGTCTGATCATTTAGAACTGGCTCGAGGGCCTCATCAAGGATAACAGAGAGCCAATTGATTTGACTATTTTCACCAATACTTGGTCCGCAGATGTTCTGGGGATCCTTTACCAAATTTGGTAAATGATTTAATCACCTAACAATGGCGCTTTACAAGCCTTTCAACAGGAAACTTAACTAACTGCTTCACAAGACTCTTTTTCAAGACTCCCGGGTCATGTGGGACATCCTGTCAGATGCACACTTTCGTAGAGACAAAGGATTTTTGGAATTAATGCATATAAATGAAAGACAATCATTTGAAGTGTTACAATTAAGGCAGATGTACCTTTGAATAATATGCCATAGTCATATACTATGTGTTTATTGCAACTATTGTAACTAACCAAGATAATCAATGTGTTTTTAACCCTCATAGCAGATGAAACCCTCTGTATGTGTCTGAAATGTATGATGTCTGGTACTAAACGAAAGCTAGTGACATTTGCAATGCATTGGTGAAAATGAAAAACTAGTAGTACAAACAGTATTCGTCTTGCAACATTTGATGTAAGATAGTTACAAACTTAAAAGAGATTTCACCAGTGAAATGAACAAAAAATTTGCAAAAAGCAAAGTTTTACTGTTGTAGTAAGTTTTGCAGTCTGTTAATGTTTGATCCTGAGTACTATGGTATAGTACTGGTATACTATGGACCAAATCAGATCTAAGTGATTTAATTTGGTCCATCCCAATGGCACTGTCTACCAGTGAGGGACTGCCATGAAGGGCAGGGCCACGCCCTATACCATAGTACTCAGGATCAAACATTAACAGACTGCAAAACTTACTACAACAGTAAAACTTTGCTTTTTGCATTAGCTTGCTCACGCTTGCTGCTGCTCTCTGCCCCCTCTCTTGCTCTCGCCACGCGATTGGGTCACCACGAACTTTCCATGCAACCTCTTAAAGTCTCGGAACAGCCAAAACTGCAAGAACTTTTGCAAACAGACTCACAGCAGGGTTCGTTACCTTGGTAACTCAGGATAACCTCCACTCACGAGCGAGTGAATCCCAAGGACATCACTGAAGCAAGTCACCAACCAATCAGGATCGCCGTGTTTCCTCGAGGCCTGCCGGTGAAGGAAACTCAAAACTTCAGCAAAAGCGCAACAAACAAATGTTGTCTCTTGCTGATCTGGTGCAAATTGATCTTAAGCAGTTAACGATAAGCCAAATATCTGCTTTTGTGGTTTCTCAGGTGTGATTCTAAGATCTAGTAATAAGTACTACAATTAATTTGGGAAGCTTGTCATCTCATTTTGCATTCTCCAATATGCCTCTGTGTGTATGTAGTATTTGTTTTCATTTTTGTAAGAACTGTGTTTGTGTTTATGTACTTCTAAGTCATCGCCTCGAGCTGTAGATTTTGTTACCTTGCTAAAGTTTAAGCTAATACTGTGTTATGTTTCGTTGGCCACGGAAATAATATGAAATATGGAAATAATATGAAATACAGAAATAATGTCTTTTATTTGCTGGACAAAAAGTGTAAAGCTTTTAATCTGATTCAGTCTGACTCAATTGAGTCGAATCAAGTGATTCAAATCTTCAGGATTCCATTCCTTGAAATGAGCTAATAAATCCCTGATCATTCTTTAAATGTAGGATGATCGCCTACACCAGAAGCAAGAGCACTGTTTAATAGCTGTATAAAAAAGGTCATTTTGCACACTTGTGTCGTTTGACTACAACACACACCGTAAGAGAGGTTTTTTTTACCTGAGTACACGTTACTATTAATTCAAGACTGCAGCACTCAGAATAAAATTCAGTGTGCTGTGGACATCCAATTGTCAAAGTCCTATGCAATGGTGGCCCTAACTGTGAATACTGGTGCATCTGTTTTAGTTCTGCCTCGATCTCTGTATGAGGAGAATTTACAGAAACTGCATGATTAGTTACATACTCGCAATCGCCTATTGAGGTGCTTGGATGCATGCCAGCTACAGTTCTCATAGACAATGTCAAATGCCCTGCTACATTCTTCATTGTGGAGTCAGGAACTGCTTTTATGGGAATGGACTTGATACCTGCACTCCAGCTATCTATTGAAGCAAATAAAATCACTTCTGCACATGCATCCTTACATTACAACAGAATGTGTGACAGGTTTCATGCACAAGGTGAAATTCTTACCTACTGCTGTACCGGTAAGACAAAAATTGCAACATCTTCCTTTCTCAATGCAAGCATCTGTGTGTAATGAACTGGACTACCTTCTCACTGTTAGCATAATACAGAAGGTGGATTCTTCACCATGGATTTCACCTATCCTGCTAAGTTTTTTTTTTTTTTATGAGTTTGAATCTGCTGCAGTTTCGTGTCCTGAACTGAGCTTGGTGCGCATGCAAATCGATAAAGGCTGACCAGGTTCTATAAAGGCTGTGCATGCTGATCTGCAACTTTAATATCCTGTAAGGAATGAGCTGAGTGTCAAGGACAGTGTGATATTCAGAGATACCCATCAAGTTGTTCCTTCAACATTGCGACATGCTGTAATCGCTCTTGTGCATGTGAGTCACCAGGGAATTGTACGAACAAAACAGTGCTTACGTGAGTTGTACTGGCTCCCTGGAATGGATAAAATGATTCAAATACAACTCTCATTGTTCAAGTTGTGCTGAAAATTGGATAAAACTGCTCAAACTGTTACTGCTCCTCTACAGCCATTTCCCTTTCCAAATGCACCATGGACAAAGTTGGGCATGGATTTTGTGGGTCTATTTGATACTGCTGTTTGGGATTGTAAGTACACTATCACCCTGATTGATTATTATTCCAAATGGCCGGATGTGGCTTTTATGTCTTCCGTGACCACAGGTGTTGTTACTGACTTTCTCAATGGTGTTTTTAGTCATCATAGTTACCCAGTTGAATTATAAACAACATGCACAAGCGAGGGATTACTCCAGTATGCACTACTGTGTATCACCCTGCAGCGAATAGGGCAATAGAATGCTTTAACAGGGTTCTCAAAGACAGTGTACAATTGGCAATAGTAAAGTCTAAGCCAGGGGTGGGCAAGCTCGGCCCTGGAGGTCTGTTGTCACACATTAACATGTTAAGCAGTGTCATCAGGATCACTAGAAAGCTATAGGCAGATGTGTTTGATTATGGTTGGAGCTAAACTCTGCAGGACACCGGCCCTCCACTCCACTCCAATGTGCTCCACTCATCCATGACCACCACAGCATCTGCACAGGATACGGCCTGGTCCAGGATTAAGGAGACCTCGGGATAAGAAAAAAAAATCTTACTAACATAAGTGTAGATGCCGTTCAATTACTGGCTCTGGTTGCCTTAATTAAAGCAGCCTAACAATCCTTTAGAGGATTTGGATTTCAAAAGCATTTGTGTTTTATGTGTATGCTAAGGCAAAGAGATGTGTCTTTAATCTAGTTTTAAACTGACAGAGTGTGTCTGCCTCCCAATCTGTGCTAGGAAGGCTGTTCCAAAGTTTAGGTGCCATATATGATAAAGATTTACCACCTATAGTTGATTTTGATATTCTGGAAATAATTATGTAAGGGGCTGTAATACACTAGGAGCTTCCTTAAATACTGTGGAGATAAGTCGTTCAGGACTTTGTAGGTAGTCAATAAAATCTTAAAATTTATACGATATTTAATAGGGAGCCTATGCAATGATGAAAGAATTGGAGTAATATAATAATATTTATTTGTTCTAGAAAGCACTCTAGCAGCTGTTAAATTTGTTAATTAAGCCTACAGGGCAACCACCTAGTAACGCATTACAATAGTCTAACCGAGAGGTCATGAAAGCATGAATAACCCTTTCTGCATTAGACATTGATAGCGTATGTCTGGCAACATTTTTAAGATGAAAAAATGCAGTTTTACAGATGCTTGACGTCTGGCCTTCAAATGACAGGTTGGTATCAAAAATCACCCCCAAATTTTTGACTGAAGATGAGGACTGAACTGAAAATCCATCAAGGGTTAGACAGTGTTCTAGGTTTTTGTGTGTGAGGTTTTTGGCTCCAATAAGCAAGGCATAAATATTTTCTGAATTAAATAATAATAAGTTTTTAGTCATCCAATATTTAATATGAGCTGTTATTTTCATGAATTTGTACAAATTATCAGGTTCAGAGGAGATATAAAGTTGTGTATCATCAGCATAACTGTGGACACTAACTCCATGTTTTTTAATGAAATCACCTAGCGGAAGCATAAATAGTGTAAAAAAAGTAAGGGACCAAGAACTGAGCTTTGTGGTACCCCACAGTGTACTTTTGATCGGTATGATGCCTCTTCATTAACTGATACAAATTGATAACGTTCAGATAGATACGACCTGAAGTTCCTGTAATACCAACATAATTATCAAGCCTATCAAGGAGAATATTATGATCGATTGTAACAAATGCAGCACTGAGGTCCAATAACACTAAGAGAGAAATGCAACCACGATCGGACGACAGGACCAGGTCATTTGTACCTCTTAGGAGTGCTGTTTCTGTGCTTTGTAATACTCTAAATCCAGATTTTTCACAAATATTGTTTCTCTGTAGGAAGGAACATAGTTGAGCAGATACGACTTTTTTTTTTTGCCCAGCCTGGACTCGAACTAGTGACCTTCTTGCTGTCAGACAACAGTGTTAACCACTTAGCAACCATGCTACCTGCCAGAAAAGCATGAAATGTTTTAAACATATGTTGAAACTGTCAAAGTAAAGACACATACTGTATGGGAGAGAAGGGTCCAGTTTAGATGCTTGAAACATAAACACTAGTCATGATTGCCAAATTTTACCTATATATGGAAAAACAGTTATGAATACATTAGATCTGTACATTACAAGGCCAAAAAAGAGGGGGCTTTAAATTGGGGTCATAAAGGAGTAGGAGTTTGGAGAGGGCTGTTGAACCAGGAACCAGCTGTGAAAACACAAAGGTTGGAGGCAGCAAGGATAAAGGGTACAGCAAATTTGAGGTACATCAGATGGGGAGAGACTTCAGATTGTTCAGGAGGTCTGCTTGTGGATGTCTCGGCTTCATTTTGATATGGAATAAAGTCTATCTTCAGATATTGATGAACTCCAGACTGAGCTTGATTAAGTAATAGAACTGCCTGAACCATGACACTTCTTTTACTGATTTGAATTACTCTACTAATAATTTTTTAAAATGTTAGTAATTTGTAGTGGTGGAAGACTGCCATCCATATTGGGTTAAAAACCCATGGCTAAATTCAATTGAGGGTCCAAAAGTTAATTGCAGATAACGTTTTGCTATGCGAATGTTAAAGGTAAATATTTTAGACTTGATGGCATTGAAAAAGTGTCATTGGCTAAGTCACTACCCAAACTGACCAGAGAGCAGCTTCATGTTAGCAAATGTTTTTGGGTTAAAGGCAAGTGCAGCAGTAGGTCATTTTCTGTACGTGTGTTTCCTCAAGGTCTGTGGAAAATAGTAGTCTGTTATTTGTGTAGAAATGAGAGAAGGCAAGGCAAGGCACGGCAATAGTAGTCTGTTATTTGTGTAGAACAGAGAGAAGGCAAGGCAAGTTTATTTATATAGCACATTTCATACACAATGGTAATTCAAAGTGCTTTACATCAACAGGAATAAAAAAAACAAGTATAAGAAAACTTTACTTTAGAAAGTAATGCATTACAATATAGAGTAAAGGTCTTTGCACACTGAAGTGTTAAATTTTCCGCATGCACTTTTTTTGTATTCATATGCGGAAAAAAAATTGTCACGTAAACAGACCTTGCACACTGAGTTCGATGTATATTAATTAATCCATTACGAAAAAATTCAAAACATTTCGAAGTCAATTCAAGCAGTGATAATTTTTTCTCTTCTCCAAAGTAAAAAAAGAAAGAGCAATAGGCTACATATTGTGTTCACCCAGTACTGCATAGAGGGGAAGGAGAGTTCAGCTCATTATCAAAGAGATGCACTGGATTATCCCCAAATGCAAAGATTATTTCAAGAAATCAGTGGAATTTTGATGGCCTAAACTAATTCTGAACAGAGACTGGCAATACCTACAGACATTATAATAGATGGTGGCCACGTGTCGAAGCAATGGACCGAAAGCGAAGGCGCATTCACCCTGCTTTGACTGAACTCTTGGAATTTCTAATTTACTTAAATCCTAATGATCTGAGTGATCTGTTAGGTTTGTATTACGTGAGCATATCTGTAATGTATTGAGGTACTAGGTCATTTAGTGATTTATGGACAAGTAATAATACTTTAAACTCTATTCTGAATGTAACTGGGAGCCAGTGTAAAGACCTGATTACAGGTGTGATGTGCTCTAATTTTCTGGTTCTGGTCGAAATCCTGACAGCAGCAAATGGTTCAGATAAGTTGAAAGAAAACTTTCGAGTCTCATGGGTAAATAGTTGATGTTAGAATTCAGTAAGAAGTATTTATACTGTATCAGCAAAAATTTACATTATGAAAATATACACTTATGTTTTACAAAAACCTATGCTGCCTTTTAATGAATATTTGTCAGTTTATATCCAAGCAACAGTCTTGTTCATATATGGTGAAAAAATTGTTAAATCAGTCAAGTTATTGCTCAACTTGTAATATAGTTGAGCAAGTATTACTGCCAAATGACAAATATTAAATATTCCCAAAGATTTTGAGCAGTTAGATAACTTGTAAGCATTACTAATTGACCAGACAGTAAGAATAAAATTTATTTTATACAAGGGCATAGTGTTTGCTTCTGATAATGTTAATGATTTAGTCAGAGTACAGTAATATGGTAGGATTTGAGAAGTTGAGAAGACTACAAGTGGATTTTACTTATGTTTGATCTTTGTTGGGGTGACACGGTCAGTGGTTAGCACTGTCGCCTCACAGCAAGAAGGTCGCTGTCCTGGCTGGGCCAGTTGACATTTCTGTGTGGAGTTTGCATGTTCTTCCCGTGTTGGCGTGGGTTTCCTCTGGGTGCTTCGGTTTTCCCCACAGCTCAAAGACATGCGGTATAGGTGAATTGGGTACGCTAAATTGGCCGTATTGTATGTGTGTGAATGAGTGTGTATGAATGTTTCCCAGTAATAGGTTGCAGCTGGAAGGGCATTCGCTGTGTAAAACATATGCTGGATAAGTTGCCGGTTCTTTCCGCTGTGACGACCAGTGTTGGGGAAAGTTACTTGTGAAAGGAGTGCATTACAATAATTGTGTTACACAGTTACTTTTTATGGAAAGTAATGCGTTATATTACTTTTGGTTTACTTTTGCGTTACTTTTCCTTACCTGGCTGAGGTTTGATCTCTTTCAGAACTTGCAGGTGTTTTTTCACCTTTTTTATAGAGAAGCTCTGCATTTAATAACCAGCTATATAACCTACACTTTCATTTTTCTTAAAAAAAAACTTTTAGGATAAAATTATATTTTGAGAACTTTCTGAGCCCAGAGCTATACATGCTGTATATACTACATTAATGAAGGCATGTAAAGTAATGTGTTTGTTACTTTTGTACGTTTTGTGTTATTAGAAGTAAATTCACTGTTCATTGAGATAAAGGTTGCAATAAAGCACTAACATGAAATAATTTAATTTCCTAATTTTATAATGTTTAATAACAAATTGAACAGTAAGACGATAAAAAAACATCTACAAATCAAAATAAATCTTTGAGTAGGGATTACTCAAAGCAACCACATTACCACCATAATGAGATGTCAACCGCAGTGATGTGGTTATTACCGTCATCACCGCTGATTTTTTGTTTATTATTTATTTTTGCTTGTGAAACTTGTGAAAAACTGAATAAAAAAAAAGGCCTGCCCTAATTTTTTTTAACTTAAATTACAAATTTAGATTGCAAAACAAAAACACTGACTGAATCCCTTTTAATAACTGGCATAATTATTATTTTTTCATACCAAGTTCATTTTTTCTTCCGTCAAATAAATATAGCAGGCCTACTAACTCAAATCAATCACTCCAAGGAAAATAAGCATTTTAAATGCTCTGCTGTAATTCCTATATCACACACCTCTGTCAACATTTTAATACAAGTCATTATTTTAAAGATTATGACTTGAGAATCAAGTGATTCTCAAGACTCAAGAGTGGTTGTCATGACTTGAGAACTTGATTTTTACCTCAGCACTATACTTTCATTCATTCATTCATTCATTTTCATTTCAGCTTAGTCCCTTTATTAATCTGGGGTCGCCACAGCGGAATGAACCGCCAACTTATCCAGCATATGTTTTACGCAGCGGATGCCCTTCCAGCTGCAACCCATCTCTGGGAAACATCCATACACACCCATTCACACTCATACACTATGGACATTTTAGCTTACCCAATTCACCTATACCGCATGTCTTTGGACTTGTGGGGGAAACCGGAGCACCCGGAGGAAACCCACGCCAACACAGGGAGAACATGCAAACTCCACACAGAAACGCCAACTGACTCAGCCGAGGCTCGAACCAGCGACCTTCTTGCTGTGAGGCGAACATGCTATCCACTGCGCCACCGTGAGGCCCCGCTATACTTTCATTTTTTCCATCTTACTCGCGGTGAGGGAGTGATTTGAATTAGTTAAACTATCCTCAGTTTAGTCTATAGTATCAAACTAGCACAGAAATACCAGTTTAGACTTTGCTAAAAGTCTGGTCAAATGTAGGATTTTATTTTTTTACAGAAGTAAACAGATGCACATGCTGCAGCCACGTTCATGATAGACAAATCGCATATATGTTGACTTATTTAAAGTAGGCTATAGGCTACTATAGCATATAATAATTTCATATAAAAAAAGTTTATTAATTTTTTTTATATATATCACAGAGGTTTGTGTAGCAGCAATTAAAGTGGGGCATTAATTAAACCCTTATTTGTTCATGGAGTGAAACAAACACAGCACAGTTGTGTAGTTGATCAGCACAGTTTATTGAATACAACAACAATTCAAAGTCTGAGCTTGTGGTTGAGAGTTTGTGGAAGGGGAAATTCATTGCAGACACATGACACAGAGATGGGAATCTAGGAATACAAGGAGCCAGGGGAAATCAGAGATGCTACAGCAGGAGAAACGCTGGAGGGAAACACTGAGATGCTGGAGTAGGAGAAACACTGGAGGGAAACATTGAGATGCTGGAGTAGAATAAATGCTGGAGGGAAACACCAAGACAAGTAGAAGAATCACTGGAAATGAATCAGGTGAACACTCAGGGTGTGAGTTTTAGGACCAACAGAGCCAGAGTGAATGGAGGTGCTCTTTTAACTTTATTAAGTTAATAAGTAATCAGGTGAACTGGGTGATGAGAAGTGAAGTGCAGGTGCGGCTGATAGGCTTCTGACTGTGACATGGACGAACCAAAATATCCAATTAATTTATTTTTATCAGGAAAAATTTTTTTGAAACAAATTTCATTTGGTACAATTTGTATCTTAATTTTAATGCATTTTTCATTGGTCAGTTATCTACAAAATAAACAAGAATACCGAATAACAGTGGTGAGGTAAAGTGCCCCAGGGTTTGCCGCGGCCAAAACACAAACTGGTTTGTTAAATTTAATTATAAGTAAAATATGTAAGAATGAAAATTATTATATGCATTTGTTTATATGGCAAAACATGTATTTTTCACCAAGAAGGTCCATACAGATTCCAAAGGCAGATACTGATAAGATCAGGGCCTGGTGTGTGGTCTTTGGGGGGTTTTACGATGTGGTCACATGTTGATTGGTCAGTTTGTATGTCTCAGCATTTGGGCTTTGGTCACATGGTCAAGAAAGATACAAAAGGGTTGGTAAACTTTGCTCTGTCGCTTTTTCCTGCTCTGCGCTCTTTTTTCCTTCTCTGCTCCTCTCCAGCTCTGGAGGCTATCCATATTGAGCTCCTCTACTGGACTTGACACTTGGGCCTCTCCCACAACTCTTGGTTCCGGCCACACTCGTCATGACATACCAACACATGTAGGGTGCTTCTCAATGTCCTTCCTCGTTTTGCTCACTCCTCCTTCCTACAACCTGGAAACCATCTTAAGTGATCTTGTAGGACATCTGAATTCTCTAATTGCACTAGGCGGATGCAAGAATCGAGGAAAAAGGAGGCTTCCTGAGGAGGCATGAGTGAAGAGACACAGGTGGATGCTTTGCAGAAGTGTTTTACTTACTAAAAGCAAAGACTATAAAATACACAAGACATGTCACTCGTATAGTTTTGAATAGGTGTGATGGAAATTTTTAATGAACATTTTGATGAACAACATGTTTTGTAGATTGCAGAGAGAAGCAGTTTGGTACTGGCCAAGGCCAAAGCCGGATACATTGTAACACTCAGGACTTAGAAAACCATAAGATCTTTTCTTTCCCACCAGAAATGTATCTTTTCTGGAGTTTGGCACAAATTTGAGTGTACGTGCACTGATGGGTATCCATGAGGACCAAAAACGTCACTTCTGCTACGCTCACCACTATATTTGTGTCCAATATGGTCACACTCACAACCACAGCAAAATCGATATTTTGCTAAAGAATAAACAAATGCTGGTTATGATGCTTCTGATGATACCTAGAACTGTGTTTTTGTTCCTTCAAATTTGCGGCGTGTCTGTCTCAACTTCCTTTTCTGTACATTTATTCATGGCTTCACTACTGTTTGCTGTGACCACAAACTTTAAGAGATAGAGCCTAATACTGGTGACCAGAAAATTCACCCCAAAAAAAGTATTTAAAGAATATACATTCTGGTGATCTGCTGAACTATAAAGTCTAGTAATAACCTCCAACACTGGTGAAATGTATATCTAATTTGTTCACAATCCACTCCAAACAGCAGCGAAAACCTCAGGGCATTTACAGTGAAGACTATCACTACTACACATCAGGACATGTTTATCATTCAAAATGTATTTGAAGAGGAAGTGTACCTGATCAAAGAAATTGATGTACATCTAAGGAATTAACACGACATCCACAATATTTATTTGTGTCATAAACACAGTAGATCGTACATGGCGCTAGCGTGTTTCTGATACACAGACACACATGAGGGAGAGCGCGCTCTTAAAGAGCAACACATAAGTGCATCAACAAATATAGAAAACAGATCCTGGGGCATTTCTGGACAGATCGTTCACCACAGTGATCTATACCGTTGAGTGTCGGTCTGTTCATCAAATTAGATTACAATCCAGCATTGAACTATGCACGTTTGCAATTTTTCATGACAGTGAAAAACCCACTAGCAGCATACTCCATCATTTTAAGTTGTGCAAATAAGAGTAAGATATCGTTTAAAAGTGTAAAAGGGCTGTTTTATTTGTTTAACCGTGATTATAACAAAAACAGTGTGGTTTTATTCAGTAATAAAGAAAGTCGAGCTGTGTGGTTTATGCTGTCTCCACAAAGGGTTAACATTAGTCGAGTAGCACAAGCATGCTCACTGAACTGGATAGCCTGTTGGTAAAACACATTATCAATTACATCAGGACACATTTATGTAATGAAAAGTAGTTAAGTTTACTGGTGCTACTGAAACATAACATAAATCAGACCACAGCAGATAGACAGCATAGTACAGTTCGGTCACAAAAATGGCAGACGCACCACTGTGTGACGTCACATGAAACCTATGAATAAAACTATCTGTTGAAAAGACTGAGACACAGTCTTTTACACTTTCACTATCTGTGTGTGTAACAGATGTCATCCTGCAGAATTATTTTAATAAACTACTTTTTGCTTTTTAACCCTTTTCTGACTTCTATGACAGGGGGAAAAGTGTAACGATCAATATGGCGAATGAAGTCATGTCTACTGGTACAGGAGCCAATCTTTAATGGCTATAGACTGACGTTTCTCTGGGGGAGAAGCTCGAACCAGACGTGTGCTTTTATGGCAGTTTTTGTGGTCAACAAACACAGTACAAACACAAGTAATCTCAATGAATACTTGCTTCAAAAAGATAAGAAATATATCCAAATATTTAAATGTAACATTTTGTTTAGTTTATTTGTTTACAGGGTCAATGCTTATTATTAAACTTTACTGTACAATGTGTCAGAATTAGCAAAGAATGGCTATTTTTCATCTGTAGACCCATTAACAGAATGTTAAAAAGTCACACCTAAAATAGAAGCAAAGCATAATAACAGAATACACTATCATATATGCAGACATATACACACACACACACACACACACGCACACACACACACACACACTCTCTCTCTCTCTCTCTCTCTCTCTCTCTC
>CAIGQW010054471.1:6609231-6621478 GCA_903798125.1 Danio choprae
AATATCATATTATTCAATATAACATTATTCATATTCAAATCTCTCCCTCTCTCTCATAAACTCCAGACCAACGCTCTAGACGAAGAGCATAAAGCAAGTGTAATGTCTTTGCTCCAGATCAGAAGGTGGCGATAATGCATCTTTCACGTTGGATTACCAAACCGCCAAAATAAAACTTTAGCAGAAGAAGAACAGAAGAACCCAATCAGAGACTCCTCTCAGTTTGAACCCGAAGCAGTTTAATGTCGTCTTGTGTTTACACACATTTAAATAATCTCCAGAAGGGATCTGCATGTCGACAACACGATATCGAGGTAAACTGTTAATCATAGAGCTTTATTCTTTAAATTAAAAATAGCGTTAGATTTTCTCTGAATAATTAAGTACTAATTCAGGCTAATTTCAAAATAAATATATATATATATATATGTGTGCTCTAACCGTACTGTTTTTAGTAACAGCAAAACGTTTATAATGTAACGTTAGGGCATTTGTCTTGGAAATGTGTTCATTTGAAAACTGTCTGCGAAATGACACTGTTGTTCTTCTTCTATGTTCTGTTCATTCCTTGCTTGTGTTGGTTTTTACTGTATTATTGTAGCCTATTTATTTTTACGTTAGTTTTGTTTGGACATTCTCTTAACGTTAGTCAGTAACGTTAAATAATTATTTTCAGCTAAGTTAACGCTATGTAAATATGATAAGATTATAGCTCGTCTCGATCTCTAAAGATTATTTTCTTGATATAGTAAAAAGATGATAAATGTAAGTGTGTTTTCGTGCAGTAAAGTTAGTTATGTAATTGGAATTTAACAAAACATCAGAGAACTGTTCCTAAAGGAAAACTTCTGTGTCTCAATTGCTGATTAGCAGAGCAATTAACGTTACATTCCTACCTTTTTCCAAAGCGAGTTATACTGTTTACTTTTTTCTTTAGTAGTTTAGCCTTTTCCCAGGGACTTTACCCCTGACCTTCCGTTTTACCACACATTTGTTCCATTTCTTTCCATTTTTTTCCATTTGAGCAGAAGTGTCAAACAAAGGCATTTTTCCACCATTGAGTTTTATTTAGTAATTGTTTAATTCTACTTTGTAGTAAATGTCCAAGATGAACGCAAGAGGAAAAAATGGGCCGGTATTTATCAAGACATACAGCAAACGAATGCGAAAGGTAGAGCCTTGGATCTCCCCTGACCTAAGGAAAGCAGCTTTCTCTTTTTCAAGCACTTCTTCATCAGATCAGTCAATACAAGAGACCCCAAAGGCCAAGAAACGGTAAAACACTAGTTTAATTTATTATTACTATTACTATTATTGTTGTTGTTGTTGTTTTCTTTCTACTAAAAAAGTGTTTTGACTGTTGAAAGGCAGGTGGTTATTACTCATCTCAGTTTTACATCCTTTTCTTTGTTGCAAGGAGAATAAAAGAAACTTCCTCCCGCACCGCTAAGAGCAAAGCAATGGCTGCCATAAAGGAAAATAAGAGTGATGAAGAAAACTATTCACCATCCTTACCTTCCAGGTCAGGACTGTAGTGAAATAACATCACACATTTTACAACACTTCAAAACCGATGAAATATTTAGACCTTTCTTTAAAACCCTTTAAATTCTATTACCCTTTATTACTCAAGTTACCGAACGGCTGTTCTATTTTCCTTCACTGTTTGTTCATATGGCTCTGTTATTGTAGAAAGAAGATAAATGCAAAACCATCAGTAAAGACTACAGCTGTGAGAAAGCCTCGAACCACAAAGAGGACAAAAAAAAGTACACAATTAATTTTCAGCAGCAGTGAAAATGATGACGACTCCATTATGATGAACAATGTTCGTTCAAAAACATCTGCTAATGAATGTGCTAGGTAAGTCTTCTAATTTAGTACAAACAATAAATCTGAAAACCATTTCTGATATGTAAATCCATTAAATGGTGTTTTGTGTCTCTAGTAAAGACAAGAAACCTTTAAATCCTCCTTATTTGGGCAAGTTTGTCACAAGTCGCAGAAGACCACTGCCACCCATTCAAACCAAGCAAATTGTAAGTAACTTTGCTGCTTTTTTTTCCTCTGTAGTTATAAAATCATGTGCTGTTTATCCACACATAACAACTATATGAAAAATAACCTTGTTTTATAGCCTATGGTATCACTTAATCTAGGGAAAAAAAAGGTTTATGTATCACTATTCAACCTGATTGATCAAAATTGAAATGGGCTAATTATAATAATCTGTATCATCTGCAAAAAATACTCGTCGGTGCATTGATACTAGAAGAGAAATACTAGTAGATTTTCATTGAAATAGTGTTCTTATTTTTCCCCTTGCCTAGGCTGTTGTTCTTCACCACACATTAAATTCCTCTGATGATTTCCTCCCGTCAATTTTCCAAAACAAGCACAGAAAGAGTGTGTGCATGAAAAACTATGACTCAAATGCACATGTTGCTCACAAATGCTTAAAGAACCGTGTGCCTCTGGCTGAGGTGTCTTTCAATGACAGCGATGACCAGCATCTCCCAAGTAAATGTCCCCTTCTGTCCAGCACCCCTTCTGTGGTCTGCAGACAGCTGCAAAACTTACCAGAGCCCTCCATCAGTGAGATCTCATCCCTCAGCTTTGATGAACCTCGCCAACCTGCAGAAAACAACACTTCTAATGGTTTGGAGAATATCAAAGAGTGTGATCGCATTCCACAGGAGAAGACTAAGCAACAGCTTCTAAACCCTGGCATCTCTTCTGAGATGGTAATGGAACTGAAAGAGGGAGAAGAGGATATAACTGAGAAAAAGAGAGATGATGATAGAGAGGTGGTTCAACATAAAGGAGGATGCTCAGAGGCCATGTCTGCTCAGGCACACACAAGTTTTGGACTACGATCTTTAGCAGAGGAGCTAAAAGAGAGGCAAGTAAAATTTGTTTATTTGAAAACTGAGTGGGTGAGAAAAAAAAACATGTTTACAAACTAACAAAACAAGCTCTCTGAAAGAGGTTATAGCTATACAAAACACCTTAATATTTTAGAGAAAGTAGTAAAAGTTTGCATAACCTATGATTGATCTTATCCACCTGAGACCCACGCATAAGTAAATATGCAGTCTATTTTTGATTAGCTGACCGCGGATTAATGGCAGCATCTGCCGATATTTATCTTTTCTTTTGTTTTGCTGTGAAAATATACACATCTTAGTTTTTAATTACTTTTTGGCCTCTAATTTTAGAATAGGAAACAGAGAAACAAAGAGCATCATATTTGATACATGAATGAAACTGTTTAAGTCTCTTCAATGACAGCATAAGAAATATCACGTTAAAAATTCAAACACAAGGAACATAGCCTTGTTCAAATAGGCTTTTGTTGAACGGGCATTGCAATAATGTCACATGGCATGTCTACAGTAAGTCACACACTGCAGTGCCGTGTCTGACAACTCAAGGTATCACACACACCAGATGAGCACTTTCTATATGCAAATTTAATGTTATTTAAAATAAAACAATGCAAATGGCACATGACTTGTATTTAACAGAAAAATAGGTAGCAGCGATCACTAAATCACAATTGCATGATTTGGTGATCGCTGCTACCTTTTTTTCTGTTGAATATAAGTCATATAAATTCAGCTTTTTAGTCAGTCAAAGTCAGGGGATTTGACATTTTGTTTGGAGTGGGAACCCTTTTTAAACATTTTGATGATCTTACGATTATTTTTGAATGTGAGAATCTGTAGCATTATAGAATAACTAGGTGTGTATAAACCAAGTAATGGTTTGTTGGTAGTGTATGTATATAAATGGTCAATTTTGTTTTTTGAATTTAAGGCTTCCTATTCATTTTTCTCTATTTTGATCATATAGGTGTCGCAAAGTGGAATCAGCCATAATGCTCAAAAAAATAAATGTCTCAGACCATTTGTCTGAGAAACAGGAAGAGAGGATTACCTTAAACTCTTCGGAGTCGTTCGTGCCAGGAGATATTCTGAACAGCCAAACCTATGTAACTGTATCATCTGGCTGCTCTACACCATCAAAAGCATCCATCTATATCTCCTCCTCTAAATCTCTCTCCACTTCCCATTTACCAGAAGCAATTTGCTCAAACCAGTCCCTTATTGAACGTCTTAAGGCTGAATGTCTGTTATCTTCCCTCGCTGTCTGCATTCCTCGTCTTGATTTGGGTGTGTATTCTTTTATCCCGCAGGGGGTGACAAAAGCACCCTGCACTGATAATTCATACATTTACCACAGGGACACTGCCGCATCCCCAACTTTAAAGAAGGCAGAATATGTTATGCCAAACAGTCCAATAAATCACAGGACACCCAGTACTTCGAAAGCAGTTGTTCAACACTTGTCTATACCATTCCAACTACCTGCGGTCTCTCCACCTGCCTCTGCAGCTAATAGCAAAACACGACCACCTGCTGTGACTAAAGAACGCTCTGGTACCGGCACGGGTCGTAAAGTTTGTGTGAGTGGACTGAATATCAGCCGATGGTCTAAGAGGGGTGCTGGAGAATTCCAAGAAAAAAAGAGGAAATGGGAAAGCAGAACAAAGACTGCTTCAGGAGACTACAGTTCATGGGGCAGTATGTTGTCTACTGGAGCAGACACCTTTGCAGGGGTTAGTTACTATATTTCTGCAATATTTACACATCTTTTTGTAAGTAATTGCAAATGTTTAATATAATTTATAATGTACAGTGCATTCGGAAAGTATTCATAGCGCTTCACTTTTTCCACATTTTTATGTTAGCCTTATTCCAAAATGGATTAAATTCATTTATTTCCTCAAAATACTACACACAATACCCCATAATGACAATGTGAAAAAATTAGATTTTTCGGTGTGCTTTGGTTCATTGTCTTTCTGGAAGATGAACCATTGCCCCAGTTAGAGGTCAAGAGCACTCTGAAGCAGGTTTTTATTCAGGATGTCTCTGTACATTGCTGCATTCATCTTTCCTTTTATCGTGACTAGTCTTCTAGTTCCTGCTGCTGAAAAACATCCCCACAGCATGATGCTGCCACCACCATGCTTCACTGTAGGGATGGTATTAGCCTGGTGATGAGCAGTGCCTGGTTTTCTTTAAACGTAACGCCTGGCATTTACTCCAAAGAGACCAGAGAATTTAGTTTCTTATGATCTGAGAGTACCTTCAGATGCCTTTTGGCAAATTCCAGGTGGGCTGCTATGTGCCCTTTACGAAGGAGTGGCTTCCGTCTGGCCACGCTACCATACAGGCCTGATTGGTGGATTGCTGCACAGATGGTTGTCCGTCTGTAAGGTTCTCATCTCTCCACAGAAGAACGCTGGAGCTCAGACAGAGTGACCATCGGGTTATTGGTCACCTCCCTGACTAAGGCCCTTCTCCCCCAATCACTCAGCTTGGATGTCTGGCCAGCTCTAGGAAGAGTCCTGGTGGTTCCAAACATCTTCCACTTACAGATGATGGAGGCCACTGTGCTCATTGGAACTTTGAGCAGCAGAAATTTTTCTGTAACCTTCCCCAGCCTTGTGGAGGTCTACAGACAATTCCTTCATCATCGTGCTTGGTTTGTGCTTTGACAGGCACTGTCAACCCTGGGACCTTATATAGACAGGTGTACGCCTTTTCAAATCATGTCCAATCAACTGAATTTACCACAGGTGAACTCCAATTAAGCTGCTGAAACATCTCAAGAATGATCAGTGGAAACAGAATGTGCCTGAGCTCAATTTAGAGCTTAACGGCAAAGGCTGTGAATACTTATGTACATGTGATTTTTCAGGTTTTTTATTTTTAATAAATTTGTAACAATTTAGAAAAATCTTTTTTTCACATTGTCATTATGGGGTATTGTGTGTAGAATTTTGAGGAAATAAATGAATTGAATCCATTTTGGAATAAGGCTGTAACATAAAAAAATGTGGAAAAAGTGAAGCGCTATGAATACTTTCCGGATGCACTGTATTTGTGTCATTGAATATATTTCTTTGTAAAACAGCAAGCAATCTGTTTTATAGTTACATTTTTTTATTCTACCATATTGTTCATTTACATGTGCTAAGGGCCGTTGTTCTGGCCTTTTGATCTGGCTGCGGAAGCATGATAATGGATTTTGTTTGAATAGAACTTCATTTTACTCATTCATTTGATCTTCTTGTTTATTAATCATATAATTCACCAACAAAATATGCATCAAATTAAGATAAAAATTATATATAAAGAAGTTTGTTACTAAAAACAAGAATCTTTCAACAAAAAAAATGGAAGAAGTGCATTCAGTTTTTGTCACACAAAAATGTTCAAATTAAATAAATATATAAGTTTTATTCCAGACCAACATCTGACAGCCAAACAAAAGCTTATTAATATAGTATGAAGATTGGAAGTAACCCCATTACAGAATTGTTTTATGGAACAAAATGCTATTGTTTTACAGAATAAATTGATTGTAACTAAAATGTGTATGTATGTGTGTGTGTGTGTCTGTGAATTCATGCAGGAATCCACATGTGGCATGGTGCAGGGCACCAGTGGGATGAGTATAGCTGTGACACCTCTCAGACTTGAGCAAATGAATCTCTCTTCTTTTCTCGCCAACTTCACTCCTGACAATCTCACAACACACTCCTGGGGCCGACTAAAGGCAGCGCTTTCCCTGCATAAAAAAAAAACTGGTATGTTTTAATTAGGAACTTGTCAGCACTCAGCAGAGACAAACAAAGTCTTTGATTTATACTATGCAAAATTCAAAACTGCAAATTTTGCATTTTGAAAAGCTTAATTAGGCAATATTTGGTCTGTGTTATGTTACCATATAAAAATGTATGGCCTTAAAGGTGATACCATAATAAGAAAAATACCATAATATGATAGTTTGCAGACATTTAAGAAAAACTTACTTGTTTATACTTGTTTATTTGAAAAACAATGCTCAAGTCAATGCTAGAGAATACTACTCTCCTTTGAAAATGTGCATTCCATGTCAGAATGTCTGTCTTTGTTTTGGTCTCTATAACCCGCCCACTGCCAGATTACCCAATTATATTTCAGCACCCTGGGTTGCCTTGGTGGAAAACAACGAATTTCATTTCAGTCTTGAAGGCTGCATCAGTGACAACCTCCGAAATGATGGACAGATTGTGATGCAGTGATAAGCAATTTGGCTGTCCGCACCAGATGCAACATGACAGAAATACTTAAATAGAGCATTTAGAATCAAATTAATACATATTAAACCTTAATACATTATTAAATGTACATGCTGAGTCACTGATATTTGTTGGTTTGCATTGAGACAGTTCCAGAGTTCAATTTCAAAGTATATCTGAGATAAACTATCTGCTGCTGCATTCAGCATGACAATAAATGTCACGTAAAGATTGTTCAAAATAGGACTGCTCAATTTAACCTTTCAGCATCGATATTGCAATGTGAGAATCTTTAATAATCGCATTGCAGGATCTGCAATGTCAAGTTGGGATTATAATTAACCATTAAACACTTCTCCACATGTGATTTGTTAAGTCGTTGCAAAGATAACTCTAATATGAAAGTTTTACTTGGATGGCTTTAAGGCTTGTGACTGTAAGAGTTCAATTTAATTTAAACCATTTGGGCACAAGAAATTATTAAGTTTACTGCTTTAACAAAGATAAGTTGTTTAAATATATTTAATACAATAAAAACTTTTTTTAAACATTTCATTATTGGATTTCTATGGTTCAATACTGTTAAACTCCAATTAAAAACAGTAAAGCGTTATTTCATTTTTATCTTTGTTCTGTTGTTTTCATCTTTGCTTTAATTTATTTTATTTTGTATATTTTATGTAGATGCGCTTCCCTACAAATGATTCCAATCAATATAAAATTAGGAATTCTTTACAAATAGGGTCATCTTTATTAATTGAAATTATATTCATATTGCAATATATATGTGAAGAGACTTTCAACCAGCACAACAAAAATGTTTCTGAAGACGATCACCTTTTGCACCTTTAAATAGAAATTCTTGAATGCCAATACTGCACATATTCTTGAATACATACTGCACCATTAAGTGTGTGTGTGTTTCACAGCATTTCCCACCCCACGACGCTTGGCCCAGTCTCACCTGAAATCCCCTGGCGTTGGATTTCCAGCAAACAACAGTCTAGACCTTTTTGCTTCGCCTTTCTGCACACCATCCAGAACCAAAACTTCACAGATGCTCCAGTCCACCATGAACACCCCCATGGTAAGGACTCAAGAGTTTTGTATTCTCTCCTTGTCACAAATAAACAATTATGTAAAAGTCAAGGTCAAATTCAGCTGTATTCACAAGACGGTTCTTCTTTGTCTGTGATCCAGATTACATTTGACGAGGATATCAGTGATGCAGAAAAGGTATATCAGGAATGTCAGCAGAGCGGCCCACTTCCGTTTAGTGACTGCATCCCTCCTGCTCGCATGAAACACCTCAATAAAATTGGTGAAGGGACATTTGGAGAGGTCTTTTCAACTATCAATGATTCCAACGAGAGTGTTGCTCTCAAAGTAAGTGCACAATTTAGTAGTAAAACACAATTTCATTGTGATGCATAGCAACTTGTGTCTGCCACATCACAGGAAACAAATACAAACAGAGTACTTGAATTGTGAACTTCTTGAATTGTGAACTAAACCAAAGTCTGGACACTGATTTGGAAGCAAAATTATTTCTTAAACGTACACAAATTCATATAAAATGTCATTTCTATAGATTATCCCAGTGGAAGGCAGTCAGCAGGTCAATGGTGAACATCAGAAAACATTTGGTGAAATCCTTCATGAAATCATCATTTCCAAGTAGGACATCAGGCGTTGCTAAACAAACATATTTTACCATTTGATGTTGTGTCAATTTTCAAAATCATCTAAAATGTTCTTACAGGGAGCTGAGCAGCCTTAACGAGAAGGAGTTTAACAAGTCAGATGGTTTCATTGGACTTAATAAGTATGACTCATTTATTCATTCTTTCCTTTAGCTAACTCAATTAAAAAAATTAGGTGATTGAAAGTATGAAAATGTTATGTAGTGTTAAGAATGCAGACACAAAGTATACACCAATGTATTTTTGAAAGAAAGTTTCAATTTCCTTTATGGGTAAGCTATTAATTTACCTTTTAGCCTACATTGTGTCCGTGGATGTTATCCTGAAGCTCTGCTTAAAGCATGGGACAAGTTTGACCATCAGAAGGGATCAGAGAATGATCGACCTGGTAAGTAAAATGAACAAAAAAGGTTATGCATTTCTATCTTGATATTAACTGTCCGTTAATGTTTGTACAGATTTCTTTGATGATGAGCAGCTGTTTTTAATCCTGGAGTTTGAATTTGGAGGAAGTGATCTGGAAAACATGAATGGAAAGGTACTGGTGTGCATGGTTTCCCTTTTGTAGACAGGCTTCATTATGTGATGGATAATGAACGGTTTGGTGGTTTGGCACGGCAAGCCATTGCTTATTCCATGGTCATTTGCTGAGTTCTAGACAAGTTCAAATTAGTTTTGCTTTTTATATAGCGCAATATATGACTGCATTTTGATCATGTTGGATCTAGTCCTCATTGAATCAGCAGTGACCGGCAAAGAGACAGAGAGAGGGAGTGTGGCTGTGAGCAGAGATGGCAAGTAACTAAGTACAAATACTTTGTTACTGTACTTAAGTAGATTTTTCTGGTATCAGTACTTCATTTCACTATTTATTGTTCACAATTTATTTATTATTCAGGCCCGTTACTTTTGATTTAATGATTTTGGTTGTGCGATCTATATTATTTCTCGTCATTGCGCAGTTTGAACTGATTCAGTCAATAATTTTTTTGTTTGTTTGTTTGTTTGGTTTGTTTGTTTTTTCATTGTTGCTTTTTCAACACATGTTGATCACCCACCATACGTAGGCTAGTTATAGATGGTGAACGTGGATTAGTTAGAGGGAGTTGGCGATGACTGAAGCTGCTTTGTCACCGGGTAATAAGATGCATTTTAGTCGATCGGATTGAAGTTTTTTTCCTTAATTTCCAATAAGTTCCTATTTTCGAATACAGAATTTTATACTGTTTTAACATGTATGTTAAAAGAGAGGTCGTGTGTGCATGTAATTGACACAGACATCTAACAGCTGTTATTTCTGAACTTACTGTGAAATCAAGCACAATTTTCATAATTTACCAAATAAAACAAAAAAATCTTATTAAAAGGACCAAATCAATTAAACTAGATAATGTAATTATAGATACATATTTTATTGTCTACACACTTTATTCTGTTTTAAAGTTTTAACTTGTGTATATATGCTTTTTGACAAATATTATTGAAAATTGAAAGCAATTAAATTAGGTGTCTAGTATAAAAAAATAATATAATTATTATGCAACAGAATTGACCACGCAAAATGATCGATCATTCAACGCATGCAAAATCATCCAGTTTTTGAGGCTTAGCTGTATCCCTGAATGTTGCTTTAAATAGAATAAAATGATTAAAAATACATAAAGTCTATATACACATAAAATAAAACTGCATGTTATGAAAAACAGAGATCTCACTGGTGCGCCATGTTGAGCTGCCGTGTTACCAATAATAACAATCTGACTTTTGTTATTTTCTTTTAATTTCCTTGTGCATAACTCTCAAAATAAAGTTGTTGCATTAAAGCAGGGTTGAAGTATATTGCTGTAGCATTTAATATGTTATACATAAGCTGTATTTGAGTTTTCCAACTATTTTTCCAAACTCCGAAAATTCCCAAATATAACACACAACATTCGTAGAAAAACCTAGCTAAAAACATTAATCAATAAATATATCACAGTAGGCACTAACTGAGCAAACTCAAACTTCACAAATTGTTACAACACAAAAATGAAACATTCTCAGCACACTGTGAACAGGAAAGGATCAGTTATGAACCAATTTGCATAGATAATTTGAGCAGAACAACATGGATCGCTCGCTGTACATATATAGCTTACTTTATCACCCAGACTACACTGTCTCCGGCATTGCTCTCTCTTAAAGGGGACAAAATCAACACGCTATTCGAAGAGAATAAAAGCTATCCTTTTTCACAAATCTCATTTGCAGTCAAATTTGTATTTGTTTTCGCAAAAGAAAAAGTTTAAACATATCTGGACAGATGAGAAAGCATTCCTCTTTCAATTTATTTATTTTTTTGCCCCAATACAAAACCCAAGATTACCAATGGCAGTCACTATGTTAATCTGGCCCTAGGATACTCGGGCCACGTTTACACCTAGTATTAACCCCATTCAGAGGTAAAAAGCTGTTGTAGTGGTTAAATGCATTCAAACAGCTGCAAAAAAAAAAAAGCAGCTGCATTCAAACAGTGCTTCTCCTCACTGCCTAACTGACCACCTTCATGAACATAATAGGACGCTCTGTTGAGACATTTGAGATGGGGAAAATGTAACCCACAGAATATTCTCTTTAGCCCAAGACACATTTAGTTGACATCAGAGAACTTGTGGCAACAATAAAACGATTATTGTTGACTCACGTCACCTGGTCCTGTCTGGACCAAAAAGCTGCAAGTGAACACGGCAAACGTATGACAGCTGCTTGAAATAAGAATGTTCATTCTGTGTCTGCATGAGAGGATGCATTTTTCTCAGGGATTGTATGAGTGCTGGAAATCCTTGAAAATGCTTGAATTGTAATCTAGTGTTTTCACAGTTTGAAAAGTGCTTAGATTTTTGATAAAGTGCTTGAAACTGTCGTGTTTCTTTCAAAATAATTTGTTACTAAAATAGGTAATAATTGAGAGTAAATAACAGTAATTCAGTGTTGGACTTGGGGAAAATGTGCCATCAAAATGTCTCCTTAAGATACTACAGATGTGTAGTTATTATGTACAGTAAAAATTATAAACCCTCCAGTGAAATTGGTTGTTTAACGGAGAGAAGATAAAATTTTTCAACATATTAAGCATAATAGTTTTCATAACTAATTTCTAATAACTTTTTTTTTTCTTTACCATGGTGACAATACATACTATTTTTCCACTTGTTTTGCAGGATGCTAGTATTCAGCTTAAAGATAAATGTAAAGGTTTAACTAGGTGAACTAGGTAAGTTAGGTAATTAGGCAAGTCATTTGACAATAGTGGTTTGTTCTGTGGTCAGTTGAAAAAATATTTCTCACGGGTGCTAACAATATTTATATTGTATTATTATTATTATTATTATTATTATTATTATTATTATTATTATTATTATTATTA
>CAIGQW010054471.1:6637032-6651165 GCA_903798125.1 Danio choprae
ACACACACACACACACACACACACACACACACACACACACACACACAAAAAGGATTCATTAATTTCATATTAATTAAACGATTTATTTCTAAATAAAATCTACATTTTAAATTTCTTATATACTGTTTCTCACCGTTTCCACAAATGACTGGGGAAAAATAAGCTTAACCATTGCAAGAGTAAATTTGTTTTAAATTAAGTACCAAACAAATGTTTAAATGTTTAATACGATGTGAAATAGTATCACACATACAAAATTAATATAAAAATAAATAAATACGATTTCAAAACATGGTACAGATGTTGTTTCTAAAGACACCTGTCAAGTTTTTGCATATAAAATACTTCTGTGTGTAAGACATCCTATGCATCTTATCCCGAGCCTTGTTGCTACTTTCAATTGTAATTTTAATGCCATTTTATAGCTAGTAATGGAGGCTTGAGCAATTGATATGCAGACTAATGCAGTTATTAAAAGAGAAAGAGAGGGGGGGGGCTATGCATAAAGAGCAGTGCAATTATTACATCACTAGTGTGAAATGCCATGTACAATTAAAGGTGCAAATCTATTTTAATGATAAAGAAATTGTTCTGCGTCATTGTATATTTCTGTGTAAGGACCTTTGAAATAACTCAATTCATTTGGCAAAGTAATATGGAACTGTAGTGTAGTCACCAATATCAGGCTCATACATTTTACATGCATAATTAGTTTTCTGTCATTGAAATGGAACGGACAAAAAAAAAGTGTTCATTAGTGAATCAAATAACTAAAAGTAGTAACAATTATATATTTCAATTAACAGACATCTATGTTAGAAACAAGCATGAATCGCTCATGTCTCGCTGTCATACAACACACCTGATCCTCTCCTCTAAACCGTGATTAGACTGTTGCAGAATGTCTCTCTCTTGCTGTAGAGCTGAAATCTCTGCCTGTAACACTTCCTTCTGTGCAGCAAACTCTTCCTGTGAGAAACAAAAAGAAAAGGGAAACAAGGTTGGATGGATCAACGGATGAATGGAGAGATCCTTAGATTAAGGGGGAAAAAAAGAAGTGAATCGGTTGCCAGATGAATGCTGAAGTCTTTCTTTCCTCTGAGTGGCACAGATCTGCTGAGATCAGCAGAACCTTGTGCTGCCATAAGGGAACTGCATATCTGCGTGTACTTGTGAGTGTGCATGATACGGCTGTGCAGTAATGGAAAGAGACATCTCTAAATCTCCATCCACATGTCAGAGGTAAGTGTGTGTTGAGCAAACAGGAGTGGGAACCTGTATTTGCTGCATACTGCTGTGTGTGTTTTCCAGTTCCTCTCTCATCCGCACACACTCCGGGCCACATGCTGACTGTTGCTCCACCTCTGCGCACTCCTTCTCTCTCTCTTTTGCCCTTTCCTTCTCCTCTTCTCTCTCTCTCTCCAGAGTCTGAACCATCTCTTCCAATTTTGTCATCTGCAAGCCAAGAAAACTACGCTGAAACAAATTTAGTGTAAAGAATATTTTTGCATATAAATTTGACAACGCCTCACAGTGGCGCAGTGGGTAGCACGTTTGCCTCACAGCAAGAAGGTCGCTGGTTCGAGCCTCGGCTGGGTCAGTTGGCGTTTCTGTGTGGAGTTTGCATGTTCTCCCTGTGTTGGCGTGGGTTTCCTCCACAAGTCCAAAGACATGCGGTACAGGTGAATTGGGTAGACTAAATTGTCCGTAGTGTATGAGTGTGAATGGGTGTGTATGGATGTTTCCCAGAGATGGGTTGCAGCTGGAAGGGCATCCGCTGTGTAAAACATATGCTGGATAAGTTGGCGGTTCATTCCGCTGTGGCGACCCCAGATTAATAAAGGGACTAAGCCGACGTGAAAATGAATGAATGAATGAATGAATTTGACAACTTTAAAATGATTTGTGTGACAGAAACTGAAGCCTGAAGTATTGGCTGTTAAAAATTCAGCTTTGCTATATATTTATATTTAAAGAATAAATGATGACAATATTTCACAATTATAGTATATTATGGTAAATAAAGCCTTTTTTGCTGGCCTCCAATTTTTATATTATAAGGGAATTACAGTTTCTCACCCACTTTCCTTCAGCTTATTTCCTGCTTAATCAGGGATCGCCACAGAAGAATGAACTGGCATATGTTTAACTGCTGGGTACAATTCCTGCCACAACCCAGCAATGGGAAACACCCACACACTATCTCATTCACACACTATGGCCAAATAAGTTTATCCAATTCAACTATAAATCTCATGTCTTTGGACTGTGGGGGAAACCGCAGCACCCGGCAGAAACCCACGCAAAAGGATAGCATGCAAACTCTGCACAGAAAGGCCTCCAGGCCTAATCATCACTCGAACCAGCAACCTTGTTGTGAGGCGGCAGTGCTACCCACTGAACCATTCCCTTTTCAATTATTTACCATTTTAATTTTTGCTATATTTGTGCTCTCTCATAAAACAAAAATACAACAAAAGCTAAAATTGTGGGAATATGTAAAGTCGCTGGGTTGCCACAACACTTCAGTTTTTTATTATAGAAAAACATTCCAGTTTTAAAAACATACGTCAATTTATTTTACACCTGAAATACCTTAAAAAGCTCTCTATGACATAATAGCTTAAAAAAAATAAGAGTTTGCATATATCTTACATAAAATGTCATAATACCTTACACACCTTGGTGCTATACAGTTAAAGTCAAAATGATTAGCCCCCTGTGATTTTAAGAGAGCAAGGAATTTTTCACAGTATTTCCGATAATATTTTTCCTTCTGGAGAAAGTCTTATTTGTTTTATTTCGTCTGGAATAAAAGCAGTATTAATTTTTTTTTAAACCATTTTAAGGTCAATATGATTAGCCCCCTTAAGCAATATTTGTTTTTCGATTGTCTACAGAACAAACAACTCTTATACAATGATATGCCTAATTACCTTAACTTGCCTAATTAACCTCGTTAAGCATTTAAATAGCACTTTAAGCTGAATACTACTATCTTGAAAAATATCTATTAAAATATTATGTACTGCTTATAAAAATGATAAATTATTAGAAGTTATTAGAAATTAGGTATTCAAACGATTATGTTTAGAAATGTGTTGAAAAAAGGGGGGCTAATAATTCAAGAGGGCAAATAATTCTGACTTCAACTGTATGTCAGTGCGCTAATCACAAGGCTACTGTCACTTACTGTTTTAAGACACATTTTGTTTTTGTTTATTACCAAGTATGCAATTGTGTTATACTCATAAATCATAAGAATAAGTTTTTTTTTTGTAAAGAAGGAGCTGTGATGATGTTTCCTTCACTGCTGCAACTGACTACTGAAAAAAACAACACTCTTTTTCTTATCTATCACTTATTAAGTAGTACTTTGTTATCATAACCTAGTTCCAAGCCTGCTGGCAGATTAGATGATGCATTACATGAGGCCCTGTGCCTTGGGCACTACAAATGTTCCTTTTGTTTTCTCATTTATCATGGTCATGTGGAAAGCTCTGGGCCTCTCAGTCTGTCTCTGTGTATTTAAGCAGAAGGACTGAGTCTGTTCTCTTAGCCTGAGTTTGATATGCATATAGTTCATGTTCCTAATGGTGGCCCGATTCATTAGTAGGTCAACAGTGTTATGCAAACAGATCCAAGACTGTTGTGGTTTTTGAGAGTGAAAGCAAAGGAAGATGTCTTTTTGTGTGTGGTATACATTGTGATAACTTACCTCTGTTTTGGACAGTTGTAGTTGATTGCAGAGCTCTACCCTCTCTGTCTCTAAAACCTTTCTGTCTTCTTCAGTGGTTTTCATCTGCTCCTCAGCCTGCATTCAAACCAACATCTAAATTTGATCTCTATAATAACAAAATTAGCAGATCATAACATCAAATATTTTTAATAATGATTTTGTAGGTTATTATTTTATTAGATTTTGCTTAAAGGGGCATATAGTCTATCTTTATAGCAAGGTTTTCTATCCCAAAAATTGTTTTTTTTATCCAAAGTGATTTTACAACAAGGTTTCTTCTGGTATTTTCACATATCAAACATGAATTATCAATGAGCAATACATATTTAACAATATTTGTTACATTAATTAACTAATCGTTTGTTAACAAATGGAAACAATAGAAGATATTTGTATTTGTTTTATTTAATGCTGAAATTGCCACATACTTATATTAATAACTGCTGAAGTATTGATTATTGTCAGCTTGTGTTAATTAATTTTAATAAATGTAATCGTATTTTAAACTGTCAGCCTTTTTCAGTTCATCCGTTCAAGTTTTGCATTATTGTTTCACCCTGTACAGGTACACTTTTTTGTTTTTGTTTCGAAAAGCCATAACATGACAACATATTTTATTTAGAATAATTACTTCAAAAATAGATATTTCAAGTTATTCTAAATATTTTATGGGACATCTTAAGGAAACTTTCAGAGCAGAATAGTGTTCATTCCATACAACAAAAGCCAACAAGCGCATGAGTTTTATGTCTTAAGTGTTATTTTGTTCTTTTCATTTTGTTCAGTCATAGCCAAAGCTATCCTAACCACAGCTGGGATGGGTTCTCATAGCAACAGTGCAAAAGTAGCCCAATATCACAAGAAACCCACAAAACATGCAACAGTCTCCTTTTGTGTTCCAAGGACAAAATAAAATAAAAGTCATAAATGATGACAAGAACATTTCTGTTTCATCTCTGGGTCACCTAAACAGTTAAATGATGTTTATAGCTTCTGTACTACTTAATGTAGCTGACTTGTTATTATATAAGAGCTAATCTCTGCATGCTCCGTGAGCCACATTTTTTAATGCAGACATATGTATTATGTATTATATGTATGTCCATGTGGTTCTGATTTTAGAATGACCCATTTTTTGAGCTTAGTGTTAAAAATTGATCAGAATGGCTTGAGTTTAGAGTTGTGGATTGTGTATAATAGTGCATGTCTACTGTATATACAGAGCACTAAGGATCTTTTTCATGTTCTCTGCAGCAGTAAAGCAGCACAAGCAGAGATGTGTACAGATGTGTTTTAGGGTTTTAATACCCTTTTGCATGGATAAAATCAAACATTTGCATTACTAAATTGAATTGTGATAACCAGCCATTGTAGCATGAGACAATAAAGCATTCTATTAGCAAATCTAATGAATCAACATTTCTGTCATAAAATGTTTGTAAGATTCAATGATGGCAGCTGAAACCTGTAGTCATACCTGCTGCGTCTTCTTCTTCTCAGCATCCAGCATTGTATGAGCATGTCGCAGCTCACTGGCATGTTTGCGTATCACTTCTTCTAGCGCTTTTCTAAGCTGTTCTTTCAGCCTCACTTTTTCATCTTCCATCTTCTGCTGCACTTGTTTCTTCTCTTCTTCCAACTCCTGCCTGTCATTCTTTCTTTCGTTCTCCACCTCCTGTTGAAGGCGTCTGATCTCCTCAGTGTGAGCGCGCTGCAGCTCCAGACGCATAGAGGATAGAGTGTCGGCATGCTAAAACACACACACAATTATGAAAATAGTAATGTAAAACTGTGATCCTGTTATTTCGAAAGACTGCCACTACACTGTTCAGCTCCTGAGGTGTCCTTTTAATCTTTCTGCATAAAAATGTTTTTAAATGAACATTTAAAAGTGTGTATTAAACATTTGCATAAGTGTACCTGGCTTTTATCTCTAAGCTGGCAGGTCTCCTTTGGGATGACATTTTACCACCATTTCCCCATGTTGTTTATTCAATCTTATACAGATTTTTTAATATATATCAGTCACTGCAGAGAATAGCGGATGCGTTTAAAAAAAAAATAGCAAGTTGTGGCTTTTTTGTCACAGTTTTTCAGTTTGAGAGGTATGTCAAGCATTGTAAAACATTTCTTTCATTGGGACCATTTTGGACAATATTTTGGTACCACTTCACAATAAGGTTGTTCCATTAGTTAAAGGGCACCTATGATGCAAAATCAACTTTTGGAAACTGTACTGTGCGTATGTATAGTGTTTCATATTGGAGTGATATAAACACAACATGTCTCTTTTTCTAATTTCCTGAAGTTAAAATAGGATACAAACCTAAGTGATTTTGATGCCCACTGCAACATGGTATAAACATGTCTCTGTAGTAATGTGTATAAACGTCTACACAAAAGGATTTGCAAAGAAACTGGCATTAAAAGATCTGTTCCAACTCTCTGTGATCAGCTGCACCTCAAGAATGAGTTTTACAAGTTTAGTATGTTTAGTAAGTTTAGTACTTTAAAACAGTGCGTGTTTGTAATAAAGAAAAGATTAAGTTGCAATGTAATTCATAACCGCTGGAATCGGCACTGCCGTATAGTGTCAGTAGAACAATGTACGAGGAGCAACAATATATGCAAGCAATAACAGTTAAAGTTGTACAGGCATTTGTGTGACCCATCGTTTCAGAAAGGCTTGAATAAAGTCCACCACAAATGCATCAAATAAACTTATTTGGTATTTTTGACTAACGAGCTGGACTTCTGCAGACACGCACATGGAAACGGTGGGCGGGGTGAACCAGCTCATTTGCATTTAAAGGCACATTCTACAAAATCAGCTAAACTTTGGTCTGAGGTCAAAATGGGCATATTCAGCAGCAATCATGCATAATCTGATGGGTGTTTTGAGCTAAAACGTTAGACACATTCTGGAGACACCAAAGACTTATCTTACATCTTGTAAAAGGGGTGAAATAGGAGCTGTTTAATGTATTTACTAACATGAACAACATATTTATTACATGATTAGTTCATCTTTATTAATGTTGTTCATTGTCAGTTCATGTTAACCCATAGTACATTAATTAATGTTAACTAGCACAACTTTTGAATAATGCATTAGTATATGTTACTACATTGTACATTCTTTGTTTATTTTAGTAAATATATTAACTGATGAAACCTTATTGGAAAAACTTAACTGTGTTTGCACATTTCATCTATTTTTTTATTTCTATTTAGATTATCTTTGCGGCGGAGAGTGCAGAGCAATTACAACGTTGTGGTGCATTCTGCCAGTAAATAAAATCTTTCCTACATAATCTGAATGCATGATTAAAGCATGTGGGCTTGGCTTGCCTGTTTGAGCATGCGAGCATGGTCATTGGATCGGCCACTGTTCTGAAGCTCCAGCTCTTTGTTTCTAATGTTGAGACGACTGAGTTGAGACCTAAGCTCTTCCACTTCAGCAGAGAATCTCACCTGAGACGAACTCTGACTCATTAACTCCTCTGCAGAAATGAGAAAGATGATGATTAGATCAAAGAAAGCAAAACAATTGCTGAACTAGCTGATGATCACAACTATCAAATGGCACAGACAACAATTTCAACAAAGACGCAAGGATCAACAATTGGGCAATTAGGACATCACTGCACAGAAGGGACCGTTCACCCAAACATGAAATTGTACTCACCATTTACTCACCCTCAAATGGTCCCAAAACATTGAGTTTCTTTACTCTGTTGAACACTAAAGAAGATATTTTGAAGAAAGTCAAATAAAAAAATTTTAAAGACTTTTCTAAGACTATTATGAAAGAAATTTCAGACACAGGACTAAATGCTGTCTACTGGTCTGGTTGGGGCAGTGGAACAGATTTTTTACAGTACTTGTCCCATTCATTCATTCATTTTCTTTTCGGCTTAGTCTCTTTATTAATCTGGGGTCGCCACAGCGGAATGAACCGCCAACTTATCCAGCATATGTTTTATGCAGCGGATGCCCTTCCATACACACTCATTCACTATGGACAATTTAGCTTACCCAATTCACCTATACTGCATGTCTTGACTTGTGGGGGAAAGCGGAGCACCCGGAGGAAACCCACGCGAACACGGGGAGAACATGCAAACTCCACACAAAAATGCCAACTGAACCAGCCGGGGTTCGAACCAGCAACCTTCTTGCTGTGAGGCGATTGTGCTACCCACTGCGCCACCGTGCTGCCCAGTACTTGTCCCATCAAAAAAAAAAAATCTAATTATTTATTTTTTAGCCACATATTTTAAACAATATGCCAAAACAAGAACACTTTAGTTGTATAGTTCTTTACAATGTTTTTGGAAAAGCGTTAAAAACTATAATAAACAAAATGTATGCATAAAGGTAAATAAGTTTGGTAAAAAGTTTTATTGAGATGGCTTGTTGATGATTGGATGGTTGTCGGCCTGATCGGGTAGCTTAACACGGACGTAGGAAAATTAAGACCTGTTTAAAGTGAATTAAGACCTACAAGACAGTATTTAAGTGAACATAAGACTTTTTAGAACCCTGCGGACAGCCTGCTGTAACTATCGATATCCATAGTAGGACAAACAAATACTGTGGAAGTTAATGGTTACAGGTTTCTTCAAATTATCTGTGAAAGAAAGAGTTTGAAAGAATATCAAACAGGTTTGACACAAGTAAAGGGAGAGTGAACGATGACAGAATTTTCATTTTTGGGTGAACTATATCTTTAAATACAAATCAAAGATAGTAGAAATTTATGTAATAAACAAGGCTCTTAATTGAACATTAAATTAGTAGAATTAATTATACTTAATATAATGCATATAAAATGTAGCATTTAATCAAGTCACTTTTTTTGAGTGAGAAGGGATTTCCTACTCTCAAGGCAATTCAAACTTAAATTATCACAGTTCTGACAAACACAGCAAGTTGGAATGAAGCGGAATTTAACTGTTTCAAACTTGACAGTGAAAACACATTACTTGTGCTTTGAGACTTAATAAACAGATGTAATGCAATAGGCAAAGACATTAATCTCACAAGTTTGTTGCACACTGCAATTATAAAAAATAGCACTGACAAAACTCTTAAATACATTTTAAATAAAAAAAACTCAAATAACAAAAAGAAAGTCTGTGGACTCACAGATATATTACCTTTTATTCTAAGTAGTTCTTCACCATCTAATGACTTACTAGGCTTAAAAATAGTTTTATTTAGCAGAAGGAAATATTAATTTAAGCAATTAATTCAATCAACTGTTCATCATACGTAACTAATGTGATAAGCACACACTGTAACGCATAATATAATGAGTAAGTCATGACAGCATGTCTTTGATATTTTAAATAAACAAGCTGAACATGTTTCAACTTGGTTTTAAATCAATTTGAGTTGAAATGACCTACCATAAGGTTCATTTGAGTCAACATGAAACACCAATTTTTTTGACAGTGCAGCATGCCTTTTACTGATCTGTACCTGACTTGCTCTGTAGCTCATTCTCTTGCAATAGTAGTCGTTCTTTGGCTACAGTTAACTCTTCCTCTGCTTTCTTTGCCACACTCTCAGCCTCAGCCACCCGCTGACGCCCATCCTCCAACTGCTCCTCGATATCCTATAAGAGAAATGATTAATTAAATAAGTATAACTCTTACAGTTGCTTATGGTTGGAGAAATCCCTATTTTGTGTTTGTGGTACTAGCATCAATGACAATTCATGACAATCACTAAGGAAAAAATATGATATACGATATATCTAATTAATCTATAGTTACGAATATTTAGCAAAATATTCTATCTTCTCAACAATTTTTTTTAAATCCCTGAAAAGTTGTAGTTTTTTTGGAAATCTACAACTAACCTCTCTAAGTTAGCATAACTTCCCCCTTGTCTTAAATCTCCAAAGATATTTTGAATGCTTTATGAAGGCTAAAGGTAATTTTTGCATTCCTGGTTCATTAGATCCCCCAAACATGTATTTTATACAGCCAGCTAAAACCCTAATTTATCTGGTCAGCAATTTTTACAATTTCCATGTTTTTACAAGTTTTTGACTAAATGTAATTATTTACACCAACTAAACTTGAAGTGAATTAATCTGGATATAGTTTTCTGTATAGCTTCTTTACAGCAGAATCACATCTTGAAAAATTGACATTGGCATTGAGCTAAACGAAACCAACAGTGAACTGACTTCAGCTTAATAACAGCATTGGCGCCTATTTCAGAAAATGCCTATAGCAGATCAAGTGACAATCTGTATTTTATAAAATTACGTGGACTCTAATAATTAATTCTGAATACTTCTTTAATTAGATATTATATTAAAGACAGCTTTTGCAGCACACTGGTTTACTTAAAATGTATGCACTTAGTAAGATTATTATAGTAATCTGCAGGTAACAGGTTATTCAGCAAGTTTTCAAGAAGAGCTGTCATGCAAGATAACTCCACAGCCTGTCTTTTCTTTTATAAAGATGTTCTTAAGAAAATATTACAGAGCTTCTTAAGAGTTGCACTAGGAAAGTATCTTCTTATAAAATTCTTCTTATAAAACGTCTTTCTTAAGAAGATTTTCATGACCACAGACTATAATTTGTCCATAGGATCTTTTACGTAAGCAACTACCCAAAATAGAAGCACACTAAAAAACACTGTGAACTCCTTAGCATCAGCATAACATCAACCTGACAATAAAATGATCACCACTCACATCTGATTAGGAATTGAACTGAATAAAATTGAATAAAATCAGATCAGTTTTGAACTTCGGAAACATCATCTCTCAGGCCCCTAAAGCCCAAGATGACTTCATTTCAGGGGACCCCTGAGGGTCAGAAGGGAGGGTCAGGAGTGTCCATGGAAATGGGTTGGAGAAAAAGGATACAACGTGTAAAATTACATTGAAAAAAAATATATGAATAGTTTCATTAATAAAATAATTAAATATAACTACAAATATTTTATTAAGATAAGAAATCTACAACAAATCTATGATTTTAAAAATCTGATTAAATAAGGTTAAATAAATTCAATATACCAAAATGTGATTAACATAAAAAGCAATTGGATTACAACTTTTTTGTTAATTCAATTAACATGAATAATTCAAATTAAATACACAAATATGATATTACAATGTGTAGAGAAAAAGAAATAATGTAACTTAAAACAGGCAAAATATTTTCCAAATTGTTTTTTAGATCCATGATTAACATAATTTTTCCATAGTATACATTGGTTCTTTATACAAGAAACTATATAGATACCTTTTACTTTTCAGGATGAGGATGCCTCACATGAAGATAATACGATTTGGGGGTTATTAAAGATTAAAAATTCCAATTTAATCTGTCAGTTCTGACTGTTCCATGAACACTTTGATGCTACAAACCTTTTGATGACATCACAGCAGCTGCTCTGAGTTCACAGGTTAAGGTGCATCTGATTCATTTTCTGTGAATCTTTTTTGAGCCACGGCAGAGTGGGTGTTACTCATCTCACTGTGCATCTGACATTTTTAGGCACATTAGGTATTGTGCTTTAGTGTACGTTAAATGCTGCATTGCAGATGAAAGAGTCAATTTTGTCATTTAATCATTTGCCTTTACCCTACTTAAGCATTTTTTTTAAAGCCTATGTTATTTTTATTGTCTGCAGGTTCTGCTCAGACGTTGCTGGAAAATCTGGCTACAGATCTGTGGGGTATTGTCAAAGACTGTTAAAGTTGGCTCTGCCATCTGTTTCTGCACAGCTGTGTGTGTCTGAGTGATGGCAATTGTGGGTGTTTGTCTGATCCCTCTAATCTCTGTCTCAATTAGATGCGGAAATGTCAGTCACAGCAGTAATTACTGCCCTCTTTCACTGAGACAAACACCCTGCTGGAAGGTCAGTTACACGTGGTCACTCAAATGAATTTATGTGAACTGGCTTATAAAACAATACTAGTTTGTCCGTTTACAATTATAAGATTTTTTTCACCATCTATGAGAAGGAAATTTTAGATTTACCACATAATTCTCCATTATTTATCAAGTAATTCTTCATAAGATGACTGTTTAAAATAAAAATAAAAATCAGATGTTATATTATTTTTTAGAATCATGTTATATAAGATAAGATGAAAATTACTGTTAATGAAAAGTACTGTTTTTATGGCCAGTAAGACCAACATTCTCTTGGCAATTCTCCTAAATTCGGTTAATTTTGGACCATTCATGTGCACGTGTACCTCTACTCTCTCCTGAAGTTTGCTGCAGTGTCTGTTGCTATCATTCAGCCTCTGTTCTCGAACCTCCAAGTCCGCCTCAGCTTTTCTCAGCCTCTGCTGAAGTGTTGAATTCTGGGATTTGCGGTTTTCTTGCTCTCTCTGGTGCCACTGGTTGATGTGTTCATTGAGGCTCTGCTGTAGTGTCTTCTTGGCCGCTTCCTGCTCCTCCTTCCTCTCCTCTTCCATGTCCTTCACTCTCTTCTTCCACTCCTCCATGTCGCTCTTAAATTGTTTCTCCACACTCTCCTTCTCCTCCCTCAGAGCCTGTACCTCCTTTCTCACAATCTTCAACTTTATTTCACATTCTTCCTCTACTCTTTTTCTTTCCTGTGACTCTCTATTCCTTTCCTCTGTTTCTCTGTTCTTGTCCTCCATCTCTTTCTTCCTCTCCTCCTCCACTCTTTGCATCTTCTCCTCCTCTTCTCTCTTTCTCTCTTCATCTCTGGCTTTCCGTAGCTGTTGATACTCATTCTCCAAGTGCTTTTTTTCCTCCTGTGTTTGTTGCAGTAATTTGTGTTGGTTGTCTCTATCGTTTTGCAAATTCTGGTAGTCTCTGCGCAGATCTGACGTCTCTTGGGTCAACACAGCTATGCGCTCGGCATACTCTATTTCAGCCCTCTGTCCACGCTCCTCCACCTATGATGGATACATTTCCCAAGATAATGAAGTGAATCTATCATCTTGTATTTAACATACTTAAATCCATACAAAGTAGATCAAGTACAGGGCTTTTCACACTGAACTTAAAGGGATAGTTCACTCAAAAATTAAGATTTACTCACAATCTACTCACCCTTATGTGTTTCTAATTCTTTATGAGCTTCTTTCTTCTGTTAAACACGAAATAAAATGTTTTGAAAAATAATAATAATAATAATGTAACCACTGACATGCATAATAAACAATGAAACATAAAATTGGACAATGAAAGCAAAATTCCTGGTTTTAGACCACATTTCCTGACTTGCTCTTCCAAAACACCCCAAAGTGGCTCAATAATATTTAGATCTGGTGACTGTGCAGGCCATGGGAGGTGTTCATTTTCATGTTCATTTTCATGTTCATCAAACCACTCTATCACTAGTCTTGTTGTGTGTATTGGTGCATTACTATCGTGATACATGGCACCGCCTTTAGGATACAACGTTTGAAACACTGGATGCACATGGTTCTACAAAATGGTTTGGTAGACCGTGGCAGTCTTGTATATAACATGCCCATCTATAACGTGCCCATCTAGCACAAGTATTGGGCCTAGAAAATGCCACGATATTGTAGCCCAAACCATCATTGATCCACCCCCATGCTTCACTCTGGACATGTAATAGTCTGAGTGGTACGTTTCTATGGGGCTTCTCCACACTGTAACTCTCCCGGATGTGGGAAAGACAGTGAAGGTGGACTTATCAGAGAACAATAGATGTTTCACATCAGCCACAGACCACAATGTTTGTTGCTGGCATCATTGAAACTGACATTTGGTATTGGCACAACTGTCCAAAGGTTTAGCTATAGGCGCTCGGCCATGTATAATGGCCTTTATGGAGCGCTCGACAAACAGTTTTGGTGGAAACAGGAGAGTTGAGGTGCACATTTAATTCTCAGTTTAAAAAACTGAGAGTTGGGCAGTTGATTTTGTGTTGTTGTTTGTTTTGGATACAATCCAGGTTACCACCCGGACATTACTTTCAGACAGCTTCCTCTTGCATCCACAGCTACTCCTGTTGAATGTGGTTCATCCTTTTTGGTGGTATGTTGACCTTAGCCAGGATACCATGGCTCTTGATACATCACAAAGACTTGGTGTCTTGGTCACAGATGTGCCAGCTGGGCACACACCAACATTTAGTCCTCTTTTGAACTCTTTTTAACAATATAGCATATTTAAGCAGAACTGTGCTATTACTCTGCTAATTAAACCATCACACTGTGCTATAACTGGTGAAATGTGCAATCAATGAAGATTGGCCACCAGGCTGGTCAAATTTATCCATGAAACCAACACTACATTGGCCAGTGTTTCAGTTTCCTTGTCCAACCCCTGTATGTATGTGTGTATAAATATATGAATATATATATATATGTGTGTGTGTGTGTGTGTGTGTGTGTGTGTGTG
>CAIGQW010054471.1:6671165-6697276 GCA_903798125.1 Danio choprae
TTTTTTTTTAATTGGCTAGGGTTTAAGCCATGTCTATTAGCAGAAACATGCAGATATATAAGCAGTGTGCTGACGGATCAGCTGATTGACATGACTTTAAATGCTCCCACAAACAATAGCATTCGGCTCTGACACTTCCCTGAATGTCATTCAATGTCACATGCTCAATTTGATGTATAATATCAGAAATGTTTAAAAATCATATCACTGTTATTGAAAAAAATCTATTGTGATTATAAATTGATATTTAATTACATTGAATGTGTATATATTTTTGTACTGTCCAGCACTCGTATGCCCATCTTTGCACAGGTGTATGCTTCATTGGGAAAGAGATGCCATTGTGAGGAAGTTAACTCTACACTACAAATTGATGAAAAATCCTTGAGTGAACTGTTAAGGCTTTTTAATGTTACAACATTGAGTCAGTGTAGAGATTTATTTCCCAATTCATTAATGTGGTAAATTACTGTAGCTGACTGGCTTGCATTTTAACAATTTGCCCTGATAATAAATACATGGTTAGATGGTGCTAAATGTTCTGCAAATGCTGCACCAAATGAAACTGATATTTTTCAGGTCTGTGAGCTTCGCACAGAGACAGCAGAGGGTCTGGCCAAGCTGATGTACTGTGGAAGAATCTTAAGCCCAAAGCTGCTGTCCCGCCTGGTGTTACTGTGGTACAATCCTGTAACAGAGGATGACCAAAGACTGCGCCATTGTCTGGGAGTTTTCTTACAGCTGTATGCTCGGGCAAGCAGGTATGCATCTAGGCAGGTACTTCTGAGCAGAAATATGACGGCAAATCTATGCCAAATAGAATTTACGCAAGAACTGAGAAGATAACAAACCTACAACATCGCAAAGTGATGTTTATGTGCGCACTGAACTGATCCACTGGACCGTACCGAAATGGGAGCCTGTGAGCTCACAGTAAACCCTTGAGCACGTGTGGACGATGCACATTCTCATGAGAGAAATCTCTCCCTGGCTCCCTGAAACTTTTTTTTTTTTTTTGTCAGTTTTGGGGCGGCACTTTGTTTAATAGTTATCTCTTATGCTATTCGTTACCCCCACCCCCCTTTCCGGAAATTAGCCAGGATTGGACTATACGCTGTTAGGATCCGCTTGTTAACTGTGATGTCATGAGAAGCGGCTTCCGGGTCGAAGTCTTATATCAAACTGTATAGGAAGACTCAACAAATGTTAATAAACTTTTACAAAGCGATATAATACTTTCGAAAATCCCGTTTGCAATATACATATATCCATGCCTAATATCAGATGTCCAGAATGTGATTTCATTTTTTATAAATTGTTAACATATACCATGATTTTATTTAAAATTCACTTTAACGTGTGATATGATATATGATCATAAATGAATATTTTGGCTTGGACACGAAAACAGTATTCCATACTTAGCAAGCAGATTGGACGCAGGTTAAAAGATGCACGTTTCTGCCATTAAATAAAAAATATCTAATTTGCAAGTCATAATCTCGAGAACCTGTCAAATAATGATTTATCTTCAAAAAAAAAAAAAATAATAATGACTAACATTCTCGTAATAATGACTTTTTGAAATTCCAGATTGAAATTCCATTTGATTTGTCCCGTACAGCACTTCTCTGGTTAGCTCAATTTTACTTCTGTGCTGATTAACCATACAACAGCAGTGCTGATCTTTCTAGAAAATATTATCTACAGAAGAGTTTAGATGGTATTTGCTGCTTGGATGATTTCCGTATAATTCAGGGGTGTCCAAACTCGATCCTGGAGGGGCCGGTGTCCTGCTGAGTTTAGCTCAAACCTTTTTGTTTCTAGTATATCGTGAAGTTTCTAGTATATCTAGTATGAGCTTGATTAGCTGGTTCAGGTGTGTTTGATTAGGGTTTGAGCTAAACTCTCCAGGACACCGGCCCTCCAGGACCGAGTTTGGACACCCCTGATATAATACATATTAAATGTGCAAAGCAGCTTTGTATATTATTTATTATTATTATTAATTATGTATATTATATATAAGAGAGCAAGTAAAAAAATTGTGCATATATATACTTTAAGTTTATATTTTCTATTACCCGCTTATGAAGACTTCATGTTTCATTGAATACATTTTTGAAGAATATGCTATAGTGACAGACATTTAGATGGCACAAAAATGTAATTCCTACAATCTTCATTTGAATCGCTGTACTCACTGCATGTATGGTAATATACATTACATCATTCCACTTAAGAGGCATAAAATAACGATTTCTATAAGTACACATCATGGCCACATCTTATAGGGCACATATAAAGAGGAATAGCAGAATAATGGCACTGTATTTACTATGAACCTATGTGCTTGATGCATGTATAGCCTATTTTGTATACCTGTGTTCATCCAATTTATTCAGATTCATGTTCTTTATAGAAAATGAGCCAAGACCAATGAGACTCAGATTGAAATGATGATTTGAAAAAAAATGATGATTTGTATCCAAACTTTATCAAAGTGTTCAAAAATGTGACAGCCAGTGACATCAAATATGCTATTAGAATACCGATTATTTATTTTGTTTGTTTTCGCCGAGACATTAGAAGAAATACAACTGTCAAAGACCTGCGCTCCTGTAAAAAGTAAATATATATGGACTTGGCATAACTCATTCTCTTACTCTCTCCAGTGTTACTGTAATAAAGTAATTGTTAGGGGAAAATATCGCATTGTTTTGATAGTCATTATTATGAGTTTCATTATTACGAGAAATGTCTTATTATTGAAAGCAAGTCATCCCCTATTATTACTATGAGAAAGCAAATCTATTATAGTTTCACGTTATGACTTTATCATATATAGCCTATATATTTTTATTTAATGAGGAAACGGGCTTCCATACAGATCAAATGTGGATCATCATAACCAGCGTCCTGGCTATCTTCCAGAAAGGGGGGTAATAGTGTCAGAGATAACAATTAAACCAAGTCCCGCTCCAAGGCTGACAAAAAAAAACAAAACACGTTTCGCGCAAGCAAAGAGAAGAGCCAGCCAGCACGCGCGCACTGTGAGGCATAACCTCCATGGCAAGCCAAAGCAATATCTGGCAGCACGGCATTGATCACACTTAAATCTGCACACTACTTTAACTGCTGCCTGTCAGTTTATTAGTGATGATGAGACCAGATTTTGTAAAACAAACGCAACATCATATTATTTGTGCGAAACTATCAAAACTGTAGCCATTTCATCAAGTTTAGTAGTTTGCTAACCATTTACAAAGTCATAACTTCATGGTCTAAAATTCATTATCATTTAAATAGAACATTTTAAATTCACTCGTACACAAATTCCTGTTAATGAATAATACGCCAACATTTGACTGATTCTATATCTGTTATGGGGTTTGGTTGAGGAACATTTTAAGTTAAAGATTTTTTTTTTTTTTTAATATTTACTTTTTGTTTTTGCTTTAACATCAAGTACACACAATGTACACACATCTAAAAAAAAAAATGTTACTTAATATTTGGATGAACTAACCCTATAGCGTAACTATGTCTGAATGAATCCACTGTTAAACATTAAATACGTTGTTGTAACAGCACAGCAAGATATTTACAGTTTCTTCTGAAATTGTCGTACACTAGAGCAAATCAAGAGTGTGTGGAGGAGAGTTTCCTACCAACCATGAGAACACTGTTCAATGCTCCTGTGACCTCTCCGTTGTCTGAGGTAGACGCATCTAATGTGGCTGAATTGTTTGTTGAACTAACTCGACCCAGTGCTCTCGTGCAACCTGCGGCCGTACAGGTACAGTTGAACTTGCATGTGCACTTGCAAAAGTATCATTAATGGCTTTGTTTGAAGCACTTGAATCTGTTGATAAATTGTTCAAGTGAACGAATATCTCTTTTGCAGGCTGTGTCGGTTCATTACTCACTAGCTTTGCGTGTTTGCAATGAGATCTTGAGAGATGTTTCTGCTCCTGAAGTGCGCCTCTACTGCAAAACTCTCAGCTGGCTGGAGATTAACACTGAACCTGGACCTGCCAACAATGAATTGCAGCTGCTGTTAAAAGACATATTACAGGTAAAGCCCTGTGAACATGGATAAAAAGTAAAGAACATCAGATTAAGGCGGAAACACTTGACAATCAAATAGCCCGTCACATTGGATTGGCAGTAAAGCAAGCAATTATGATTTTAGTGACCACCGTATCTTTATCTTGTGTTACAGGAAGTGAAAGATAAGTACTGTACAAGGGTTATTGAGAAGCTTTGTAACCAGCTAATCGGAGATTATGGTTCCAAATCAGCCAGTAACCAGGACACAGCTTTGCTTAACTTTGATGACAACAATGGAGGTACTAGCAAGCATAATTTAATTTTGCATCCAATTTTTGATAAGATAGTTGTTAAGATTCAGAATTTTGAGATTTGCATTAACTAACCTGTTCGTTCTTGCAGAGGTGATGAACAAGGATGAGACTAAACCTAAACGGGCAAAAAGAGGTCTTATTTTTTTTCCTCCTTTTTGAATTAGGTTTGTGTTCGGTTGAAAGGCAAATGTTAAGATATCGTATCGTTTTACAGGCCAGAAAAAAACTGCCACTGCAAAGAATGGAAAAAAAACTTATAAAGCAGACATGTCTTCTGATGAAAGGTTGGATTTCTCTACAATTTGAGATGAGCTGAGATGCAAACTTTTTTGCAGGTCGTTTTATTAATTTAATTGTGCCATTGCTAAACTTTTCTTTCTATAGCGATGAAGAGAATATTCCTGAAGAGCCTCCATCAGTGCGACCAAGTCGACGTGCAAAAATTGCTGCCCTGGATAAAACCAAGCAGGATCTTACTGCCCTCATGAACCAGGAGGCTAATGGCTCATAAGAGTGCATTATTTGGGAAAGGCCTCTTTCAACCAATGATATCCTAGTTTTACCTGAGAAATTACTGCTGGATTTGAATACTTGCGCGCTCTCTCTCTCTCTCTCTCTCTAGTTTAAATTCTGGTGAATATTGATAGATTTTAATATTGTTGGTTAAAATGTGCCATCTGCAGTGCTTTTCACATGGGTAGGAGTCATCTAATTCATTTAAACCATTAAATTGGCTATTTTAAGAAAACGACGGTCTGATTGTGTGACCATTCATACATGTATATAACTAATATGTGAAAGCTGGGTGCGAAGTTAACTCCTTCAATGTAACTTTTGTATGCTTTTAACTGAAATAAACATTTAAAGTAAAAAAAATCTGAAATAAAAATGTTTGCAAGAGCTTTTATTGTTTTAGTGATTGAGACAGCATCTTTAAAGGCAAGTATAAAAAAAACACAGAAAATACAATACAAATTATGTTTATGTACAACATGTAGCACCAGGTAACAATTATACAGTGGCCAAAACTTCAAAATGGCATATTTTAACAGTAAAACAGTATACAGAAGGCCTCCTGACAGGTCTTATAATAAGCTTCAACTCCAGCATATGGTTGGCATAGGTGTACAGGCAAATTGTAGCTTTTTTTATTTTATTTTATTTTTTTTTTTACTGCCATGTCTGTTGTTTTGCCACACCAGTAGTTTGAATGGTTGAGACCCTAAAGCGCTAGATGGGATTGCTCAGGTTTGTGCAGACATTCATGTTGGCACTGGTTATGTAAAGGGTATAACTGGAGTGCATTTAGCAGCCTGGCCTAATGCTTAGAGGGGTTGGACTTGTAATCCGGAGGTCACTGGTTCAATACCTGGCACTGGCAGGGATTGGAGGTGGGCAGAATGAATAACCAGCACTCTTTCACTCACGATTGCTCCAGGTGTTACACCAGTGTGTGCGAGAAAATGTCTGCTAAAATGTTTAATATCTGCCGTTTTAGAACAAGCATTAGCTGACACAAACCCAGACACAGAATTAGAGCATCGTAGATGAAATTTGATAAAAACAAATTATCCATCTAAACCTAAGGTGGTCTCAGTGTAAGGTGGTCTATTAGGTGGTCTCTGACTACATTTTAATTGCACAGATGCAAGCCAGTCTTGTTAAAAGGAACCTAAATTAATTTTGGTGACCAACAGAAACTTAAGTAGCAGTAGGACTAACAACAATTTATTTATTTATTTTTAAATAAATAACTAAACATTAAAAACAGGCCTAAATCCAGGACATGGTCACAACAATACATAATCATTTCAGGCTGAACTACCCGACTTACCAGTACATTTTAGGAGGTAGGTGTCATACTGCAAGATCACAATTTAAGATTTTCACAAGGTATTTATCCCCCAAGAAACGATATGTAGAGCATATTTGCTTCTGGGTTATCTCAAAAGCTTTTAATTTAAAAGAAAGTAAAATAGAATTTAAAGTAAAACATTGCACTAAAATACACTGTACATAACAACAGTTGTTATAGTCAGAAATAAGGAAATTAGATGGGTAGCAGGTGGGGTTTGGTAGTGCAATAAGAACATGGATGTAGATTAATGCCTAAATGATTTTCCACAAAACAGTCAAACTACATCAATTCCAAGATGTTGCAAGACAATATTGCTGTAAAATAATAATAATAATAAAGTGGCTTGACATTTTGAATCCCCAAAAAAAAAAAAACACTACAAATCACTTAAAATTTCAAAACTACTATTTGAATGGGCAGTTTTTGTCTTACTGACAACATTTATAGCACATAAGACCCCAATCAAGCATTGGCAAATCAAAAGAAAAAGACCATTTATATCCTTTTAAAGAGCTCAAAAGAAAAACAAAATGTGAAATTAACTAGTCTTCTCCAGAAAGTTTGCCTAAGGTTTTAAAATCACAGGTTGACACCCAGACAACATACTGCTCGTGTAACCTTTCATACTCCTTCATGCAGCTAGATATTCTTTTGGTCTGCACCAAAAATAAAATTAAGTAAAAAATGAAACATTTAAAAACAGAATATTCAAAAATAGTGCAACAAGTGTCAAATGAATTTATACGTTGTTTTTTTTTTTGCTACATGACGCTTGCTGAGGTTGCGTGTCGTAATGCTTTTGATACCCAGCCAGACCACTGTTGAAAGGCACCTTGTGTTAGAGTTCAAGAAAATGTCTTGCCCAAAACTGGTCCCAAGTTACTTTAATGCTCCTGTAAAAACACAAAACGGAGGCACTTACATTGGATTATTCAGAGAATGCAGCCTACAAATAAAAATGCTGTATTTAAACCTTCACTTGACAAAACAACCTTGCATTTGGAGGTAAACCAACCATACTCCCAGCAACAAAAAGTTAAAACTACAAAAGGGAAAATAATCCTAACTGATAATGTGAATCAAACTGTCTTTATGGAGAGTGATTAAAACGCATTCTGGCTGAACACACTTGACACTTTATGGTTGCATTACACTGACAACAGATGTCAGAAGTTTAAGGATAGTTGAGTTTGTGGTTCATTTATTTCACTATTTGAATTGTAGGAAACAGGTTTTTCCTCTGAACAGTAAGAAGATTAAATAAGCCATGCACACGAAGCATTTTTTTAACAGACATCCAATAGAAGTAGGCTAAAACAAGGCCAAAAGTTGGGCTGTCACAGTAAAAAAAAAAAAATCTAATAAATTTCTAAGAATAGCCCAATACAATCAAATACAAAGAATAGACAGACTTCACGTGTCGTCATTCATTCCTATTCATAATCTAAGTAAACAGCATTTGAATAAAATTTTAACTAATACCATGGCTGACAACGCATTCCTTCCTATTTTACATAGAACAATACAGCACATGTCCTATACATCAATATGTGACACTAAACCTGCTAGTCCAGACCTGGGGCGTCGCCAGACATTTTGGGCCCTATGCACAGATATTTGAAATGGACCCTCTGACCGAAAAAATTCTGAAAATATACTTGCATACTTGTGTACTTTTCTACGCCATTTTGTAGTATAGTGCATACAAATTGAAATATTCTTTTAATTATAAAAAGCTTTACTCTAGTAGTGGAAGGGATGGAGCTATTGTGCAGTAACATTGAATTATTTTATTCATTTATTTTGGATTGGGAAAGCAAAATTCTTCTATGAGAGTGGTACTATACTCAAGGTAGGTGCTGTTTGGGTCATTTATATCAATAATTTGGCAACTTGAATCATCATCTTAAAAAAAAAAAAGTCAGTGTTCCAATTGTGACAACACTAAATTCATATACTATGCTGTTAAGTGTGTTAGTGCACAAATACACAGTGCATACTGTGCAATTTGGGACACAGTGATTGATTTGCATTTTATATAAGTTTCAGCTCATAAACTTCACTTCTGCTGCAAAAACCTAGTGTCATCTACACCTTGGATGGCCACAGTGTTAATTAACATACTTTAAAGTTTTTATTTTTGGGTCAGCTATGCCTTTAAGGGTTAGTTACACTCAAAAAATCTCATTAAACAGGAATTTTTATATTTCAGGTAAGCATAGCTTGGAGAGTCTTTTTAAGCTAACTTTGTCATGATGCTTAAAATTGGGCCTGTGTAGAAAGCTAGTATCATCTGCGTTAGCATAACGTATCTTTCAGGCATAGTCAGAGGTAATTCTAAAAAGATGACTTACCGAGCACAAAGTCACACCACCTTGCTCCCAGAACACCCCTGCAGCTCCTTGATTGTCTGAGCATTTTTGTTGAAGGAGATGGATTTTTCCGTTTACCTCTTTTTCTTTCTAATTTCCTCTGGCTTTTCGAGGACAAGGGTAGCTGTACTGGAGAGTTGTGTGTCCCTTTCACCGTAATATCCTCACTCTCCTCATGCTCTGAGACATCATACAGCTTTACGGTGCAAACATTACATTCCTCTGTCGTTGACTTGGTGTTTGGGGAGTTGATCTTTTTCAGAAACACCCTGCACTCTTTTAGGGACTCTGGACTCCAAGCTTCGGAGCTGATTCTATTTTGCTTTGAAACGTTGGAAAGCCCAATCATTTTTGGAGGAGTTTTGACTAAAAGCTTTAATGCATTTTGAACTTGAACTGGTTTGGATGACTTGTCTACCAAGTTAGGCATTTCTTTCGATAACTCTAGAGTCTTAGCACCTGAAGTCTTTGCCCTCATCTGTTCACAAACTTCATCTCGTAATGCTATCTTGGTTTTAAATTTTTGCCTTGCTCTAATCAGAGATTTTCGGTAGTCAACCCATATGCCTCTAGACATTGAAATATTCCGTTTAAATGATGATGCATCAGGCCTCCGTTTAAATGGTGATGTGCCAAAGAGCTTTCTCTTTGCTATTGGCCTTGCTGACTTGGACAACATTTCTTGTGCTTGTTTGTGCATTGATGGACTCTTTGGAACGACTTGAGCAAATTTTTTTACATGTTTCCGGAGTCGCTCTGCTTGTGGACTTGGGCAAACTTTCACTTTGCAATTGGGTCTGCTGAGGCTGTAATGAAAGACATCCTTGGGATTTCTTCCAGTGGCCTTCTTTACGATTGCAAGGGACTGGGTTTCTGTGGATTGCATAAACCAAGAGCAGAGCTTCTCCATATTATAATTTTTCTCGAAAAGCATTTTAATAGCAGAAGTAGACTTCTTAGGAGCATCAATAAGCTCCTTGCAAGTTTTTGGTTTAAGATCTGTTTTGATCTCTCCTGACCTGTTTGCCTCAAGGACATCCGATACCCAAGTATTGGACATCAGCTTGATCCTCCTAGCTAACTCTTCATTCAAGGTCTCAGGTGACGCTGAGGTGGGCCACCACCTGAAACCCTCATGTGGTGAGAAAATGGAATTGACTGAAATGTCAGAAAAATGAACAATGTCTTGTACACAACTGACATTCTTGGTCTTAATTGAAAGTGCATTGTTTGGGGACTCCTCTTGTATGTTCTTTGCATGCTGGCTGGCCTCACAGCTAGCCTTATTCATCAGTAGTTTTCTTGACCTGCGAACCAATGCGCAGGATCTGGCAGTAGCAACAGAGTGAAGCAAATGAATGGAGGGTTTCCGCTCTCTAACAGAATGTCTCACTGGTATGAGCTGCCTTCTAGTGTTCTGATTATGTTCTTTTGGTGCATTCACTATATCTTTGTTAATGTCAGTAGGAATGCAGATTGTCTTCTGCTCTTTGGAAGGTTGAAATTCAAGAGTCCTTCTGAGCAGACGTGAATCTTTTGTGTCCTTTTTTAAATGTATCTTTCTTTGTCCTCTTGACCCTGTTGTGACAGTGACAGAAATGCCAGAAATCTTTTGGACTTTTGGAGGTCGCCCTGGTTTCCTTGACAATATAATGCCACTCTGTCTTTGACATTTGATGTTACTGCTAGAGGGGATACATTTCCTATCTTCTATAGGCATGACAAGATGTAGATCTTTAAACTGATCTTTGGTTGTTTGATCAATAGTACTTGTTTTACTGTACATGCTACCATTGCATTCTTCATAAGCAGGTTGCGGTGTTAAGAAACTACCCAGATCTTCCGAAACTACTCTCCTCACTCTTCTTGATCTTCCATACAATATAGTGATTTTCAGATTTTTGTTTCTAGCATCTTTAGAAGATATTTCAGGTGTTCCCTGATTGACTGCATTTGAACTGGGTGTACTTGAACTTAAGTCTGTTGTTTTAGGTTTTGGAGGTCTCCCAATGGGACGTTTCACAGACTTCACAATATGTGGTCCAATTTTTTTGGGACGTCCAGGGCGTCTTTTTATTGGAGTTGTTTGATGTATAAATGGTAGTGGTTCTTGGTTTTCACTTGAAAAACTGGACAATGCAGCATCAAATGAAGCCATATTTGGTGAAGTGCACTTGTTCCCAAGATGCTCAACAGTTTTTCTTGGATTAGATTCAAGGACTGACTCCTGATTATTGTCACTGCCTGCCCATGATGATTCCACACATGGATCAAACATCTCACAATGTGATTCTGAGCCAGAGGCAGCTGCTTTGAGAGTGTATTTTACACCATCTTCACCTTTCACAGAGGAAACAAACATGAGCTTTATTGGACTGTCATATTTCGGTCTAGACGGGCTTGCTTCAGCCTGTGATGTACTCTTGGTGGTAGTAAAGTTAGATATAGTAGAACTGTGTGATTCAGTGTTCAGACTGTTGGCTCTGCTGAATTTAGATCTCTTTGATGGCAAGTTGGAATTCTGGAATGATTTCCTTTTTCTCTCTTTATGAGGATTTCTTCCATGACTTTTGCACTCACTGAGTTGCTCTTTTGATAAATTGTCATATTTCGGTAAATCATTGTTCTGTGGTACTCCACAGTCTTCTTGTTTATCCTCCACCTGAAAAGTTTGTTTAGCACATTTATCAGTAGGCAAGACAATTTCTTCTGTGGAGCCTAGCACTGTTGGGGTGCTGTCCCTAGAGGAATGCTTTGTGAATATACTTTCTGAAAAGCAGGCTGCAAAATACATCTTTCGTGGCTCAGTAACATAGGAAGAGAAACGCTGGGGTGGAACAATATTTCTTCTGGTCCTTTCAATTTGGACAGCTAAACATTTCTCTTTATGGATTTCTGCCTTCATCTTCTGGTAACTGTCTGTGTTTTGTGGCTGTGTTCTTTCATTAGGAGGCAGTTGTTCTCCGACATGCTGGATGTGAGTTTCTTGGTTATATTTTGTCTTTTCTTTTTCTGCATGTGTGGTCAGAATTTCAGAGTTCAAGGTATCACTTACAGGTTCTGTGTACACTGTCCTAGACACTCGGTTCAACTTTCTACACTGAGATTGTTCAATAACGGAGTATGTTAGCTCCAAAGGTTTAACAGTTTTTGTGCATCTATGCCTATCAAATCTTGTATTTCTCTTGAACAATGATGGACTAAGTCTAGCCAGGTCTCTATTAATTTGTAAGCTCGGTCTTCGTGATGATGGAAGGTCAGATGATTTGCTCATGGCAACTAAAGTTTCAAATCTCTTACGGGAACGTGTCTGAGGGGATCGCTGTTCTGTGGCTACATGCTGTTGTAAAAGATCATTAAGGTTATAATCTTTATCACTACTGTTGTGTAACACAGTTGTTATAATCTCTGTCAAATGAGTGTCATCTCTTATTCTGGAGACTTGACTGGCATGTGCAGGAAGGTTTTGTTCTTTCTCAGAGGGTTGGATACTCTTGAGCTGTTCAGTGACTCTGTCCATGAGATCTCCTATAAAAGATCCACACTGGTGGTCATCCTTCTCTGCTTGTGTTTGCAATGTTACAACCTTTTCACAACATCCATCAGGAGATCCCACATGAAGAGGAGTGTTTGAATACAAAGTTGTTTCTTCGTTCTCAATTCTGTGAGGTAGGAGAGAGGGAGGTGCTATGTTTGGGGCCTTGCATTCCGCAATGTGAAAGATACTGGACTTGACAGCTATTTTATAGTCCAGGTCCACAGGCTTTGGTGAGAGTGGTGGTGGAGAGGGGCTACGGCTTCCTTTATGTCTGTTATGAGAGTTACAATCACCTGGAGGAATTATTAGAGCACCCGTTGCATGAGAAATGTAGGTATGATCACCATTGTGTTGATGCTGGCATGAGAGTGGTTTTGAATTAGTACAACAATCAGAGGAGTTACAACAGATGGCTTGGCCAACACATGCAATTGCTGCGTTTTGGCATTTTTGGCCATCAATGTTCCTCAGAGAGACACATGGAGGAGAAAATACACATGTTGGATGCTCACAAGCTGTTCTGCAACAAATGTCAGCAGTTACTGAGCATTCACCTAATGCAAGTGTTGGTGCTTCATTAAGCAGTTTTTTATGAAGATGGCAACAAAGGGATCCAGACTGTTGTCTCTGACCATCCCGCAGAGATAATGAGATGTTGTAACCGTCCTGCACATCCTTTAAAATATGAGCGAGTAGCAATCTATGACGGGAACAAAGCGAAGACAGGACCTTCTCCAACACAGTGACTTTGCAGACCTCAGGAACTATAGAACCATCTTCAGTCTCCAGACTGGAGTTGTCTTCCACACTTGGGCCTAAGGAACTACATAAATAAACTGGGTTAAGTCATTACTCAATCACTGAAACAATCAGCTTTTCAATAATGAGTTGAGCTACCCCCTCACAATTTCTCCCAAATTTAAGCAAAAATTAGAAGTTGACAAAAAATAAAAATGCAAACAACTCCATACATGGAACTATTTTTTATTGGTAACTTGAAGGCAAAGGATGGCGATTGTAGTAACGCTTACACTCAGGAAAACTATGAACACAGAATAATTATTTTAATCAAACCTGAACAATTTTGTTTCCTGATTAAATCAAAATCCAAGTTCCATATTTTTAAATATATCATAGTTAAAAACACACTGGATTAATATGCCTTCAGTATTCCATCTTATTACAATTAATTCAATTCTTTCTTTTATTAACATTATCCTATTCCTGAAATTTAAAAAAAGAGACAACACCAAATATAAATATTTCAGACACAAATAAAAAGGACTGATTAGCTTTCTTTAGTTTTTTCCTTGCATTTTAAGTTGATTATAAAGTCATAAAGAATAACATATTAATTTGCCTGGGGTAAAATAATTACATGTAAAGGAACATTACAGGACAAGGAACTCACTTATGCATGCAAGTGCAGTAAAGCATTTCACATATCAATGTGCAAGAGCAACAAAGTGCTTAAACACAAAACCAACACAACATTTAAACTTCATATTCTGATTACATTAAAAGAAATAACACAAATACAATTAGATTACAGAACAAGGGAATAGTACAAAAAAGAAAAAATCAACCTTAGTGCAACGAATATATGCATAAGTAACTGATTGCAAAATGATTCATATCCTGCATCCGTTATGAATATGAAATTATACATACTTAGAAAGGCCTAAACCGGTGATATTATCCATCTTAATGATCCATATATAAAATCAAGCCAAACTGTAAAATTTTATATTTTGCTTTTGTGAACCAGACCAGTCCTGAACACATGCTGGTCTCAAAATATGGGAGAGAACAAGTTGGATTTGAATGAACGATATATAGCTCTCTAACAGAATTCGAAGGGCCTTATTTTGATATAAAAGAACAGCTCAATTCATGCTATTTGCTTTTATAAGACTGTTATTAACCTGAGAATACTATGTTTTTACATGTAAAAAATGTTTTGGACTGAAATTATGTAGGACACTAATATTATGGCGCTAGAAGAGCATTGAAATAAAAGCGAATAACATTCTCCAAAGTTAGCCTATACGTATCCCGTAAATACAAAAGCGCAGCACTGACCATGTATATGATTTAAAAAGAAATGTGCATGGTATTAACACTTACATGACCACCTTTTAAATTAAAAGTGAAACTGTGCCTGTGACATCTATCCCCGAGATAAAAACAAATTTTTTTTTACATTGGAACATTATGGTAAAATTATATAGACTTCATACAAGATCCACACAAGTAGTACATAAATACCTGATTATTTTTTTTTTCTTCCAGAAGATTTCATTTGTAAAATTGCTACCGGCCTGCAGAACAACTGAGCAGTAGCTATAAGAGCAGGCACTGTGTTGTTAATTTTAAGAGCTATGAACAACATTCAGGGTGATTTGATAAATGCTTCTAAGCAGTTAAATTTAGGAATACATAAGTATATATCTGCTTGTTTTAGTGTGGAGGGAAATTTAACTTTGAGGAACAACAAGAGGTAAACCATTGAAGAACATTCACAACACACATATACATTAAAAATTGCATATGGAAATGTTTACATTTCCAAAGCTTCAAATCACAAAATTCACATATTGCTTCAGCTACACTTTGCAAAGCATTACAAGTATACTTGTGAATGAGATACCAGAACTATCCTTCTTCATATCCTTCTTCACCTTTATCACAAATATACGTGCATATTTTGTAAAGTGCAACTGAATCTTTTATTCCAACTACGCAAGCTTCTAAAATCAGTAATAAAACAGGTCCATGCTATAAATAAGGACTTAAAATTACCAGTTGAATTACCAGTATGAATTACAAGTGTCATAAAATAAAACATATGTATAATAGGTCATTAAACGCTACAGTAATTAATATTCATTGACACGAAAGCAAAAAAAAAAAAAAAAAAAGCAAGAGCAGCAAAATCACAGAAACCTGGACAAAACAAAGCAATTCAGAGCAGCAATTGGATCAGGCTTAACATATCTGCCCCATGATAAGTGCATCATGGAATATGCACAAGAAACATTCTGATCCAAATCAGCTGCACCCTACTCTGAACTGCTTCGCTCATGGAGTGTGTAAGTGGAGTGGCAAAATGACCCTGAACTGTTTTGGTTACAGTGGAAAGACAATGCAAGGATGTCTTTAGTGTGAGGAGCAACAAAACTACACAGTAGAATTCAAAATCAGAATCAAAGAAAATATGGAGATATTTTCAGTAGTTCAGATAATATCAATAATAATATAAATAAATATGAATATAGTATTGAGTGTAAAACAAACATTTACTGACTGCTGTCAAGCATTTCCCCTGTGCATTAATATGACATGCATTACACTGCATATGCAAGTTAGCCCATACGATTTCTTGAGAAGATTTGCAGAGCTAAAATTTGGAAGGGGCCATACAAAAAACAAAACAAAAAAAACTACAGTGTATATAGAATTAGGCATATCTGAACAAAAATAAATACAAAATTCCCAATCGGTGAGAATGTGGCAATCTCATCCACAAAAAGCCTGAGCTGGTCCAAGCTTTCACTCCAATGATCTGGCAACAGTCCTGATTTCATGAACACTTTATGAAACTGATATTATTAACCTAGTTATACAACAACAACAAAAAAAATAGCCATAAGCATTAATAGTTCTAAAAACATATTTACAGTGTTGTTCCTTTCCTGGAGTGGAAACTTGTACCTATATCTACTCACTGCATATAAGGATGAACATTTCCCATTGGGGATTTAAACAAGTTACAGTCATGCTGTCACCAGGTTGCCACACAGACACCATAAAAATACTGTTGCTAGACTTGAAATGAAATGATCAGTCACTACACAGACTAATCACTGTGAAAGCTGCATACAACAATCATTAAGCTGAGTTTAGCTTATGTATGAACAAAACCTGAATATTTCTTAGTTTTAAAACTGTAATTAACTTAAAAATCAACAGTGCTTCACAATATTTTAAATATATATATTCATATAGATATCCACAGTGAATAACCCCTGAATAGATTTTTAAAGGCATGTTTTGTGACTTGAAAAAAGGTACCATTTAATCTGTGGTTGAGGATTCAAGTGTATCTTTCAAGTCTAAATGAGGTCCTGACTGCAAGTTAGAAAAAAAGAAAAAAAAAAGATAACTTCTGTTGGCTGTAGTATAGGCGATGTTTTAGTTAAAACCATCTCTAGAAAATAGCTGAAGTTTTGGTTTTGAGTTAAGACTGTTTGTAGGCAGTTGATGAGGCATTGGTTGTTGTCCCTGACTTTCCGGAGCCTGAAGCTGCTGCTTCAGAAAGGCGGAGCTTCTTTTTTGGTGGGGTCTTGAGCATGCCGGTTCGCTCTTTGACCTTATACTCAAGGGTGCTGTGTGGAACCCCATAGACGCCCTGAGCTTTCGACACACTCATCTTTCCACCAATCACCATGGCTATTGCCTCCTCTAGGATATCATGGTCATACTGGCGATATCGCCCCCTCTTTTTCCGTGGTTGCTTGTCTCGACGGTCATCATCTCCACAGTCAACCAGACTTCCGGTCACGCTCCCGCCAACACTCCCGTTTGTTATGTTCAGACACAGTGGAGGCAGGTCACCCTGCAGCAGACGTGACTCAAGGCCTGAGTGGCTTTCAACCAAGCCCTGTTTAGGGAGAATAGTCTTCAGCTTGTGGAAAGCAGTGGGGCCTTCAGAGGCTTTGTTGGCCTGGTACACAGCATCCACCAGGCCAACCAGATCCAGCTGGGCTTTGGGCTGAGCACTGAAGCGTACCTGAGGGATTCGAATGTGTGCAGCCGGCCCTGAAGAAGGACTGTGAGGAGATGTGGCTGGCTCTGCAGTGACGAGAGGCCCATCGCTCTGCTCCCGTAGCTGTGAGACCATCCTCTGCAAGGTTAAGTGGTGAAGGTATGACGAGGCAGTCACGGCTACCGGGAACTTCAGCTCTGTGTGCTCTGGTGATGTAAATTTTAATTTTCTTACTTCAGATTGCTCAGACTGTGAGCGAGCCCATGCTGCTACTTTCTGTAGGACAAGTCGTGTGTCACTGGTGGGCCGCACTGCCTCTGTGCCCCTGCCGTTCTCACGTGGTTCTCCTGCCTTCCTCTCCAGTAATAAGGCCTCTGTCTGAAGCTGTAAGGTTTTCTGAGGTATCCCGTAAAGTATGGCTGCTTTGTTAATATCCAGTGATCCAGACCGAATATCTTTCAAGGCTTTCGAGAGCAAGCCCTCTGCAAACTCAGAGCTGCGATCCAAATAGTCCTCACTGATTGGTCTCCTAAGGGGAGGTGGGTGGGAGGATGAGAAACGAACGGGTGAGTGGACCAATGACAGGACGCACTCAGGGTCCACTCCTTTACTGCCTTGTCTTTTGGTAACATCACTCGCTTCTCAATTGTCTGTATAACACAAAGCCTTTGAGTTGTTTGGGGGTAAACAGTGATTGTTTTTGGCCTTAGGTTGCAAACGATACTTCTTGGAAGGACAGTCTCTTGTCAATTGTGTGGAGAAAGACAAACATCTATAGGAGTACTTCCAGTATCTTTGCAATGCAGATGCATTTTGTAAAACTCACGTATTTACGTCTCATGAAAATGATACTGCATAAATCAATTAATAGATAAATAAACAAATGAATAAATAACGGTAGCACAAAGGAACAAGTAAAGCCCCTGACTGCTGGCAAATGTGACGTTACCTTCCAACAAGTTAGAAAAGAGTCAACCCTTTGGCAGTGCAACAAAACAACCACTAATTCAAAAGTTTGAGTACATTTTACTCACACAACATCATCAAATAACATAGAACTGAAACGAAGACAAAAAAATCTTATCAAATTTTACTGGTTCAAAAGAAATTAAAAATAATAACATAAATAAAAATCACCAGTTAAAAGAAGGTTTCAGTAAAAAGTTCCAGTACTAACCTCTCCTTTGGCTTTAAGATTAAAGACAAACACGTAAACACTCAATTTAGTAAACAGGACAGATAAGGCAGAAGTACTCACCCTGAACTTATTTGCAGTGTGGTTTCATTAGGTGTGTTTTTCTTAGAGAGGTCAAGTACTCCATCTACTATAAGAGGCAATTTATGGAAAAGAAATAACATCAAGTTTAAAAATGAATGCTTACATCATCACATGTACAGCGTAAATTCTGTTTATTAAGAGTTTGCTAGCTTCCAGAGCTAGATATATCTTATCAAAATTTGACATTCGTTTCTCTGGAGAAAAAAAAAAAAAGAATTTAGACAGTGATCTGATACTGCAGAGCTGCAAACTATTGAATCTGTATGCACACTCTAGTGTGCCGATCTTCTAAAGTGTTCTGATTTCCACTAAAGTAATGATCATTTGTTGTGGTGCATACCTTGAAGGGCTGGAGAAGCTCGGCTGACAGTGAGGTCCAGAGGCCCATCAGGATCTGATTGGCTAAGGAGATGTTCAGAATTGTCACTCAGGCCATTCAGGTCTCCATGAGTCTGACTTTTACATGCATACTCCAAGGCAAATCGCCGAATCATTCTGCGCATCAACTCCTGCGCAACCAGTGGTATACTCGAATCGCAGCTCTGAGGGAATTCTAAAAAAACAAAATATCACAGAATCAGTTTTCACCCCATGTACTTCTAGTAAAAATTTCTAATTGGCTTTAACATGTTTATCTTAAACAAATTTATGGACTTAGAGCTGATAAACTGAATTACTTGCCATGGAACACTCTTTTCATCTTCCAATATAGTTTTTGGACAGATGTACACACAAAAGTAGTCACAAAGTAATACAGGCAAATTATGTACATTTTTCTATACAATATATTTTATGAATATTACAAAACATGATCCAACAAAACCATTTTGCTCAAAAAGAACCTTTAGAACGCATGTAAATGGAAATATCTGACATCCAGGAGCTCCCTTGTTCTCCAGTTTGGTTAATAAAAAAACATCACACCCCTGCCCAATGGATATCTTAAACAGCAATATAAAATGCTTTTCTTGATCCATGTTGCTCACTTGTCAGCAAATCCAGTAAAAAGTATACATTTTACTGGTATTTATAACAGAAAAGATATAAATTAGTATAAGAAAGTATAAACAGAAATAAAGTTATAGAACATTATGCACTCATCTAATTCAGCGCATTATAAAGTGTTCACTCAACTAGTGTCCAAATGTCTATGTAGAACCATCTTTCATGTGCACAAAAAAGATGTTGGGCAGCATGATGATCAGGCAAACCGACCATATGAATTTATTCATGTAACCATTTCTTCGTTTGACTACATTTAACATTAAAGATGAACAGGCTGCGATGTGAAGCTAGCAATGTTAGAAATTATGTGTGCATGTTTACAATAATTAGATAACCGTCCAATTTCAAATCCCGATTATTTCAGATGATCTCAACTGTTGTTACTGCTATAGAATTGGGTATAACGGCTTTCAAACATGTGTACATATTTACTTACGATTGCTTTGTAGGGGTAGCAGGGCAGTGGTACTGATCATTTAGCAGCATGTTAAATTTATGACTGAATAGGTAAGAATAACAGAACACTTTCTTTAGATCTAGCAAATTAGACACATAATACACTGCAGTAAGACTACATTTATTTGGAGGAATTAGTGAGTGAGAGAGAGAGAGAGAGAGAGAGATGCAATTTTTATAGCCTTTAAATCACTGCAGCAGTCCGTCTTGTGCTGCTTTTCAGTTTTCCATATCTATTTTATTAAAACAACTCACAGGGCTGTGCTGATCAACTATCTGCGTGCAAGTGACTGTGTATATGTGTGCTCAAAAGGTACAAGAAGTCATGGCTGAAGGACACTGTAAGCTAAAACTTAAAGCAGAGTCCCTGCAAACCCCTTTAGTCATGATTTATTCACAGTACAGGAACGTCTCAAGTGTCTTATTGCAATTTTTTTTAAATGGTAATATATATATATATATATATATATATAAATAAAAGCCAAAAATATACAAAATAATGTGTGTTACTTTTTTAAAAGCAAATGAGTTAAATACTACGCTTCCTCTAGAAAAATAGTTCTTGACAGTACCAATGTTCCTGTGTGTGACATTCATACATAAAAAAAGAGACTATAAACGATTCTCATGCAATGGCCATTTTTTACAACTCAATCTTTGCATATCTTGAACAATTAGAAAACAAATTTCCATGTTTCAGTTGAAAGTATACTGATTTGCAGCACAGTGCAAAGTCACAAATAATGAGGCTGGTGATAGTGATTATGTAGTGAATGTTGATGAACCTCCCAAAAAGGTGGAATACCATAGCATCAGGTCAGTACATCTCAGTCATGATCAATATAGACGTCAAAGTGCATCAAGGGGTGTGAGCAGCGCAGGTGCAGGACTAGGCAGTCGCAAAATGAAGAGATTTTATTGATATTATTATTGGACATCTATTTGGAATTGTTATGCTCATGTGGTGCTGCTGAATTTTTGAAGTAGGGAGCACCAGTGTGATACAAAGTAAACTAGATAAATCCATGTGTCCTTTGTCTGAGGCCCTGTCCACAAAAACATGGGTATTGTCAAAACCGCATTTTTTTTTCTACAGTTTTCAAACACAGTATTGGGTCACTAAAACCGAAACTTTGAAAACTTCTGTCAGGGTGAAGATTCTCAAAAATTCTGGGGTCTGTGTAATTGGCGAAACCAGAGTGTTTGCCTCGTTCGTGCCATGACAGATTTTGTGCCAAGGTCTCCATTGTTTCCAAGGTGTGCATCTGTGGCTTGGTGGAAATCATGGCTTGGTAGAAATTTAGACGGAAGGAGAAAAAAAAAAAAATCAAAAAAAAAAATCAGGTCCTTTCAGATCCATGACTCTGCTGATGAGTTGAATCATGTGTGTTTGATTAAAAAGACATGAAAAATGTGCAGGGCAGCACCGTAGCGCAGTGGGTAGCGATCTCGCCTCACAGCAAGAAGGTCGCTGGTTCGAGCCTCGGCTGGGTCAGTTGGCATTTCTGTATGGAGTTTGCATGTTCTCCCCGTGTTGGCGTGGGTTTCCTCCGGGTGCTCCGGTTTCCCACACAAGTCCAAAGACATGCGGTACAGGTGAATTCGGTAAGCTAAATTGTCCATAGTGTATGTGTGTGAATGGAAGTGTATGGATGTTTCCCAGTGATGGGTTGCAGCTGGAAGGGCATCCGCTGTGTAAAACACATGCTGGATAAGTTGGCGGTTCATTCCGCTGTGGCGACCCCAGATTAATAAAGGGACTAAGCCGAAAAGAAAATGAATGAATGAATGAAAAATGTGCAGTGTAGAGGAGCTGCAGAAAAAAGTGGTTGTGAGCACTGTTTTACAGAACAATTCTACTACATCCTTTTGAATGCCAAAAAAGCAATTGTTTTTGCAGCCCATTTTGGTCATGACCTTCTATCTGACAGAAAAAGACTGATGTAGATCAGTAGTACAATAAGCAATAGCTGTCACAATGACCTCACTTGCTATGAACACTGGAAAAAAACAAACATCTCTTACCCTTCTTGTGAAATACAGCATAGAGAAATCGGTCTGCTTGGCACTGGACTTTATCAGAGGTGGACAGGCCCTGAGGTGGGGGGGTTTCAGCAGGGGATGGCGACCCGGGAACAGCCACAGCAGGATGGTCCTATGTTACAACAGGTGTGACAAACTGTTAAGACTAGGGGTTACTGACACTTGTCACATGCAAGCACAAGTGTTGATTATAATCTTCCAAGCTCAAATTGTGATCTATTAAAATCATCTAAAATGTATTTACTTTCAATTTGTTTAACCATATATTACAAATATTAAGACAAATACTTACAAAAAATGGTTATACACAGAGTTCTACTCTAATGTCAATGCAAGCCTTTTCAAGGAACAGTCGAGTATTTGCACATTTTCTTTGGCATCTAACTGTGCGTTCACACCGAAGGCGGCGAGAGCGTCAAAGTAGCCAGAAGTTATTCATTTTCAATAGGAGCCAGTGGCAAGAAGCGGCGTAGCACGTCTTTGCTGGTGTACATGTAAAGGCAGAGCTGAAATCAAGTCAACTCTATGGTAATGAGCTACGATGCGGTTTGGCAGCAACCAACCAGAATGTAAAAGTCCACCACCGCTTGAGAGGATTCCACAGTCCTGTGAACTTTGGTTCAGACCGCAGTTGTTCCCAAAGGTTTGATTACTGCAGTCGCCGGATTTACAATTATTTACGACGTGTCCCCGTTTTCTTACAGAATTTTTGATGCTCTCACCGGCCGAGCTGTAGAGGCAGACAGTGTTTTCAGCAGGGTGGCCAAGCGAACTTTGACGCTCTCGCCGGCGGCAGTGTGAATGCACAGTAGGAGTTGACTTACATTCAGTTTCTCCAACTGCAGATTGCATAAGGAGCAGTTTGCATCGATGGACCAATCATCCACATCCTCTGGTTCACACTCTGCGGGAGAATCACCATCAGTCAGTGTCAATCAGTTATAGTTATAACTATGCTAAGAGAAAAAAAGGGGTACAAAAGAATAGATCTAACACACACAAACACAACTCACCATCAAATATATTGAGATCTTGCAGAAGTCTTGGTCCATAAATCCCCTCCAGTATACTTTCAAATCCTGCAAACAAACAATTATCATTTAATCTGTATCAAATCTCAAAAAGTAAACAATGTCATAGAGATGATACATTATGATAAAGACATTCAAATTCTAAGCCTACACAACCTCTGCTTGACATATTAAAATAGACTTATATTAAAACCCTTATGGACTTTCAACCTACAAATTCAACATTACTGTTGCAAATGGCTTCTAATGTATTTAACAGCCTGCCTTGAATCATGTTACTGTATGAGCAAAGACACAAGCCCAACATGTTTAATATTATATATTATTGACATTTTTAATATTATATTCCTAAACTCGCACACACATGTAATTGCCATGTGGAACGTACTTTACAGAAACGTTTAAGTGCATGGCGACAGTTTTACATACAGCAAACCGGAGTTGTTTAGTGATCCGTTTATGCTACAACACAAGTGGATTTATGCTGACCACTGTATATTCGGCCAAACTACAGTTTTACTGCATTCTCAAAAGGTAACAACTATCCACTATCAACGTTTATTATTTCAGTAAACAAGCATTCTCCAAAAACTGTTGTACTTTTGGTCCTCTCATCAAGAACCAGTGGGTTATTGGTAAATCTACTATATAATTCACACAACAGATTCAAGGCCGGACCCTAACGATGCTCTGTTATTACAAAACAATCACACGGTCATGTGTACATCGGTATTCGATGCAGAAGGGTCAGTGAGTGCAAAGCTAACCCGGTTATCGAGGAATCAAGAAGTAGGGACAAAGAAAATGGAGCCGTCATAGCCAGCCTGGTCGTTGGCCGTTTTTCTATTAGCAACAAAAGCTACAAAGGGCTCGCGCGGACGACGGCTTTACGCTAATGTTATTTTTGAACTTGACAGAAGCTCGCTTAGCAACTCCACGGGCTAACAGCGGCTGGGGGAGGGAGCTCCGCGAGACCCAGGCAAGAAAGAAACCGTGCGCGACACTCCGTGAATGGTGCGCCCGAGTACAATAACTTACATCCGTTAACGGAGCTACGACACTAAAGCTTTTCCGAGCACGGCAATTTTGATCTTACCGACACACTGGATGAGTTTGTGTCGCCATGAGTCAAGTTCCCGCCGGAATCCTTTTCTTTCGGCCGTGCATTTGGAGCTCCGGCACTGGGTCGCCATTCTGTCCGTCCACCTTCCCCCCGGCTCTAACTGTGACGTCACTGTACGTCATCCATATCGCGGTTCCGATTGATTGACACGTGTCAGAACAGGCAAGGGGCGGGTTTTAGAGATGTAAACAACATCTCCCCCAATCCAGAACATTAATTTATTCTGAAAGACTGATGGATAAATTTGTCAAAAAGTGCTGTTTTAGTTTGAGAAACAACAGTTGGTGAACTGAAAGCACCTCGAATGCACCACGGCTTTCACTTGGTACAAAGAAAGCTTTAAGGTGACATTTCTTCAACTGTCATCTAGCAAATATCATCAAATGAAATTCCTCTCATGAACATCAAGGGTAATAATCATCATATGAATCACATAAGAAGGTCAATGCTTTATTTAATACCCTGTATGAAACTATTTGTCATCATTGCTTAATAAAAGGCCATTTTGGCGGCAATTTATTATTCTATCAAATGCCCTAACAGCAAATAAGGCACACACTGCACTGTCTGCACATGACATTTGTAATACAACATTTATTTCATTTGAAAGCACAGATGCAAAAGCTGTTTTCTGTCATTGTCTGTGGAATTGATGTCCTTCAGCTGCAACTACTTTTACATCATGTCCTTAGAAAACACAAAAGCTTGCACAGAAATGCCACATTCAGCAAATAGCCTACAGAATACGTTGCATGACTTTTCAGAACACATTAACTATGTATATATATTAAATATGTTAATTGGACCAATTATTTCTTTTGGTGATTAATAATTTATCATAAACTGCTATTTTAAAAACATTAAATGTCTGTATTTAACCTTAAACACTTTATCAACTGTCTAAATGCATCATCTTGTTCCAGTTTTACTCACTCACCTTCAGCTTATTCCCTTCTTTTATTAGGGATCACCACAGCTGAATGAACTGCCAATTACTCTGGCCATGATGTTATACCAGCACTTATTCACTAAATACTACACCCAACCCTCACAGGAAACAACCTGCATTTTTACATTTTCAAAATACATCATTATGTGTGATTTATGAGCTGTTTTCCTTACGAGACCAAAACATGTCAAAATAAGGTTAAAACTTCTGTTGTGACAGTGCCAAATATTACTATGAAATAAAATTGTTCCCATCAACTTCAGGTAATAATCACCATTATCCAAAAGTTAAATTAATGACAGTTATGTGTCAAAAAACGACTGCTAATTTTAAATTCCCATAGTCCCACAGAATAGCAGTGTCACATGTCAATCAGATAGCCCTTCACTTAAACATAAACTAAAATGGTAAAAATTAGGTGTAGATAGATTTGGTGGCTTAAATTTGCTTTATGATTCAACTGAGGCAAATTAAGATTTACAAATCAATGCACTTGTCCTTTTTTATTTACATTTTTATGTACATTTTCACACACTGGCCTCAATTCACTAAATTGACTCTCTCTCTCTCTCCCTCTTCTAATGAGTATAAGCCCAACTGTCCAGAAAGCGAAAGCACTTGGAGAGAACAGATGGAGTTAATGCCCAGCTGAGCATCTGTCAGAAAAACACACACAGAGAGAGAGAGAGAGAGAGAGAGAAAGAGAGAGAGAGAGAGAGAGAGAGAGAGAGAGAGAGAGAGAGAGAGAGCGAGAGCGTGAGATAGAGAACATGTCTGTTTTATAAATCACTGTACTGCTTCTATCTCAGAAAATTGATTTTATATTTTATATAGATTTTATATTCTGATATGTATTTTAATTTTGATTTACATGTCTTTTTAAGTAAAGTGCATTTTGGTATTCGAATAACACTGTATGCTATGACAATAGTTCTGCATCACTTTCTGTTAGAACTTCAAATCTCAACCAGAATCATTGAATGCATTTATCAGCTCAGGATACTATATTTAAAAAACAAAACAAAAAACAAACAAACAAAGGAAATCATTATCTCAGTCAAATTACAAATCTCTCCATCATCTGTGCTTGCAATTGGTAAAAATCACCACCATGGCAACCTTTAAGAATGAATAAAACTCTACACTAGGTAATCAAATGTGGAGGAGGAGTAACATTTGTTTTAAATTTCCCTTTATCATTTTATTATTAGTGAAGTGAGTATTGTCAAGTATGGTTACCCATAGTTAAAATTGGTCCTCTTTTGACGCGTCACACATCACACACACACACACACACACACACACACACACACACACACACA
>CAIGQW010054471.1:6708767-6720267 GCA_903798125.1 Danio choprae
TAGGATAAACAGTTGGAATTAGCATATATCCGTGCTGCTTATGTTTACACAAACTATATGATTAAAGCAAAGCCCATACTCTCGTTTATCTAATTTTTAAAACAGATGTTGATCATATGCTGGTATATCTGAACGTTTTTGTGTGGAATATCGCGGTGTTGTCCATGCACGAATGTGAGGCAAATTAGAGGTAGATTGCTGCCTTTATTCTTTGTAATGCGGTTCATTATGACAGGTCTTACTACTGCGCCATCTGCTGGCCTGACCACGAACTTGCAGGATCTTCGATCTAAGATTTGATCATTTTAAAGCGGGATAAATTGTTTGTTATCCGATGCTGTCAGTAAACTGGCTGACATCAACTCATTTAACTTATTAGATTTTAAGGAATAATTCAACAAAACTGTCACCATTCACTCACTCTGCACGTTTCAAAACACTGTTAAGAGTTTCTGTTGAAAATGGGACCCTGCTGAAAAAAACAGCACAGACCAGCATGATTACCATCATTGGTCTACCAGCTTGCCTTGCTGGTGATGCTGGTAGACGAGCTTGGTCTTGCTGGTGATGCTGGTCACCAGCATAGCACCCACATCCTAGCACCAGCATATGTTGTATTTTGGTGCTGGTATGCTTGCCACCAGTATAGCACCAGCATCCCATGCTGGCCACCAGCATCTCAGCACCAGCTTCCCATGATGGTCACCAGCATAACACCAGCATCCCATGCTGGTCACCAGCATACCAGCACCAAAACACAACATATGCTGGTCTTGCTGGTGACCAGCAATGCTGGTCTTTGCTGGTTTTTTCAGCAGGGAAATAAGTTATTTTGAAAAATCTTGAAAACCTCTAACCATTGACTCCCATTGGTATTTGTTTTTCCTGCTATGGATGTCAGTGGTTACAGGTTTCTGACATTCTTCAAAATATCTTCTTTTGAGTGCAACTGAGGAAAATAAAAACTTTTGGAACTACTTGACTAACTTGAAGGTGAGTAATTGGTAAATTTTCATTTTGGGGAGAACTATCCCTTTAAGTTTATCCCCTCTCAAAACACCATGTCTCCTGTTCAACAAGCAGCTTGAATACTTTGCAAATAAAGTATTTATTCTAAATTTATCACATTTAATCACAATCAATGATTAAATGTGATACATTTAATCATTGATTATTTAATCATAGATACATTTAATAATAGACAATGACTAAGAGAAATATCCAGACATCAACTTTTTTTTTGAAAATAAACATTCATCAGTAAGTACTTTTACATTTATTAGTTAAGTAAATTAAAAATCTACTTTTTTGTACTTGGACTTTGAAAACTTCTAGTGTAATATGTTATTAAGATATCTGTACTTTTACTCAAGTGTATAATTTGTGTACTTCAGCCATCACTGTTTGTCAAGGGCAAATCATAAATATGTTTCTCCTTTGTTTTAAATGTAAATCTTTAATTTGACTGTTTATTATTCTTGTGTTGATATATTACTCACTATCACATGGCTTTGGTTCATTCTACTTTCTGAACTTGTCCGAGCTTGTTTAGACTAACTGTAAACCCTATATTCAAACAAAATCTGAGCAGACTTGCATTGAACAGTTGCATTCATGCCAAAATTAAAATTACGTGAAGCTTTAATGGTTAATGTGTAGCTTTGCTTCACTTTCGGGAGATCCTGATAAATTATCATAATAGTAAACTTTAATTTGTATTCAGATTTATATCAATTGTTTTTTTGTTTTTTTTTGTAATTTAAACTGAGATCACAGGCCAGAATCAGCCAGTAAATACGTGTGAATGTAACCAGTAAAAAGACAAAAAACATGGGAACAACTGAAATGTATTAAGTGAATATGCGAGAGAGGATAATTTTTATTATAATGGTGAAAAACATGGTTACATTTTCATAGCTGATACTAATGCCCCAAAATAGAAATGACACCTTTATTTGTGATAATTTAGAATATTTTACTTACATTTTTTGGGTGTGCTATTATTTTAAGTAGGTATTTGAATTAAGTGATAGAGCAGTTTAAAAAAACTGCCAATCTATTTTTAAAGCTATTTCTATTTGGACCATTATTATATTTGACAGTGTTTTGCTTTGTATGAAAACACAAATTTTGCAGATGAAAATGTTATTTTTAAATTGAAATGTTTTTCTGCTTCATTGCTTGCTTTTCCTAGAAATACAGCCTCATCATTTTATTACTGATAGAGCTAAAGAAAAGGCATCATTGGGCTTCATTGCACCATGTTGTCTAGAACTCTTCACTGAGTGACTGAGCACATTAGAGGATGTATGGAAGGTTGATCTGGACAAAACTATCCTTCTTTCATCCGTCAGACAGTCAGTCCCAGCACTCCAGAACCAACCCCCTTGCACTTTGTTTCAGTTCATGCCCTGATTGACTCTGGGTCGACATTGTCTCTGAGGTCCTATGCAACCAACTTGAATTAAAAACAGAGTAAATATCACCTAGTATAACATCCAGTCCATAACAGGAAGTCATATTGGTCAATGAAAGGTTTATCTACAATTGGGTTCACTTCAGCTACAGTGTGGTCTTCTCCAAACTGAAACCATTTGCATGTTGGTTCTTGTACTATACACATGTACTGTGTGCCTATAACAGCAAATTATAATTTTGGGGTGAATTAAAATCCATTTGCCCTTCTTATATTGTTTTTTTTTCTAGAGCCACCATGTTATGATTGCAATATAGCTAGACTTACACCATTTGCATGTTTTTGAACTAACTTTAAAATGCTTATTTTTATGCTGAAGGACAAGAGAAGTGTGTTTTTAGCATAAAACCACACAATGTTATGCAATGCAAATGTTTTTCTTTCTTTAATTTTTCCTTTTACAAATCTAAATGCCACATTATTGCATATACAGTCGTGGCCAAAAGTTTTGAGAATTACATAAATATTGGAAATTGGAAAAGTTGCTGCTTAAGTTTTTTTAATAGCAATTTGCATATACTCCAGAATGTTATGAAGAGTGATCAGATGAGTTGCATAGTCCTTCTTTGCCATGAAAATTAACTTAATCCTGAAAAAAACTTTCCACTGCATTTCATTGCTGTCATTAAAGGAGGATTCAGCTGCGGGATCGGAGTGCCACCAGTGCAGAGCTTGCTCAGGAATGGCAGCAGGCAGGTGTGAGCACATTTCCACGCCCAGTGAGGCGAAGACTTTTGGAAGATGGCCTGGTGTCAAGAAGGGCAGCAAAGAAGCCACTTCACTTAAAAAAAAACAAACATCAGAGACAGATTGATCTTCTGCAAAAAGTATGGCAAATGGACTGCTGAGGACTAGGGCAAAGTCATATTCTCCGATGAAGCCCCTTTCCGATTGTTTGGGGCATCTGAAAAAAGGCTTGTCCAGAGAAGAAAAGGTGAGCGCTACCATCAGTCCTGTGTCATGCCAACAGTAAAGCATCCTGAGACAATTCATGTGTGGGGTTGCTTCTCATCCAAGGGAGTGGGCTCACTCACAATTTTGCCCAAAAACACAGCCATGAATAAAGAATGGTACCAAAATACCCTCCAACAGCAACTTTTTCCAATAATCCAACAACAGTTTGGTGAAGAACAATGCATTTTCCAGCACGATGGAGCACCGTGCCAAAAGGCAAACATGATATCTAAGTGGCTCCGGGACCAAAACGTAGAAATTTTGGGAAACTCCCCAGACTTAATCCCATTGAGAACTTGTGGTCAATCCTCAAGAAGCAGGTGGACAAAGAAAAACCCTCTAATTCTGACAAACTCCAAGAAGTGATTATGAAAGAATGGGTTGCTATCAGTCAGGATTTGGCCCAGAAGTTGATTGAGAGCATGCCCAGTCGAATTGCAGAGGTCCTGAAAAAGAAGGGCCAACACTGCAAATACTGACTCTTTGCATAAATGTCATGTAATTGTTGATAAAAGCCTTTAAAACATATAAAGTGCTTGTAATTATATTTCAGTACATCACAGAAACAACTGAAACAAAGATCTAAAAGCAGTTTAGCAGCAAACTTTGTAAAAACTAATATTTGTGTCATTCTCAAAACGTTTGGCCATGACTATATTTAAAGGCAGCATAACCTCAGTTTGAATGCTGACTTACAATACAAATAACAAGATATAGCAACAAAAGCCATCTTGCTGCTTTCTCATCTTTTTAACATGGTTGCTGATTTATGTTAAAATATAACTGCACTGTTTTAATTGGACTCTTGCTAACAGGTTTTTAAAAGTTTTAAACATTACCTCTGGCAGTTAATCCATTAACACTTTCTTTTTTCCAAAGCTAAGTGGTTTTTAAAAGTGTCTGGCAAACACACGAGGACTCTTGAACTCTCTGCACAACAGGCTCATTTTCATGAAGGAACTGAACGGTTTCCCAAAGCATTGTGATAACTCTCCCAAAAAAAAACTTAAACCAGAAGACGTTTGTACTATATCATTTCTGTTGTAGAATTTTATAATAGTAATAATTTGCTGTGGTTGTATTTGGCATGACAGTGAGGTGGTTTGGTACATTGATATAAATCAGTCAATGGCTCTCCTGTTGATAGACAAAATGTTTGGCAGTGAAGAAGATCTTTGTGGCGTGTAAAGGAACGTGCAAACTGCTGGTGGAATAAAGCTTTTAATCTCTTCTGTTCCATTTCCTGTAGAAAATCAATGTTTTCTCATTTGGTCCCCCAGGTGCTGGCATTCAATTTTCCAGATATTTCAGAAAAATGGGGGACATTGGCACAATTACCAAAGTCAGATTCTAATACATCAGATTAAAAACAGCGATACTTCAAGATGCAGTGTTTGCTTTAACTGTTTAATTTTTTTTTCACTTGATTTTCTACTTTCTCTCTTTTTTAGTTTATATCTGACTGCAGTTTAAGCCTGAAATGAGACAGCAAACAGATGTTTTGGGTTAAAGGTGCCAATGAAAGAGAGAGAATGTGAGACACAGGCACCTGGTTTTTGTTATGTTGTTTGGTGAGTCAATCAAATCCAGTAGCGTTGTGAATGTCTTTATTATTCCTCTGGTCTGGTTTGAATTCCAAACTAACACATAAACACGGGTCAAAGAAGAGACCCCCTGTTTTGGTGTCTGCTTCAAAAAAACTTTACAGAACTGATTTGGTTATACATACCCATGCAAGTAATGTGTCTACTTTTATATTTCAAAAATACCTTTGTGGACAACATATTATGGTTGGAATTTATATTACTCTTTAAATTAAAAGTTATTTAAACAATTTTGCTGAAAAAATTGTGGTTTAAGGGATAGTGGCAAAGTGTAAAGAATTTTAAAAATAATTAGTCTTTAGGGCTGCATTGTGATATGTTTACAGAATGATTTTTGCACAACACAAAATTTTAACTCAAAAGAAAAGTGAAAGGATTTCACCATACACAAATCTGCATCATCACATTTTGCACTATTTTTGATGTCATGCTGAAAACTAGTTTGTGTAGCTATATCCTGAAATAGAGACAAAAAATTATTAATCAAATTGATAACATCATGTTTGTGACCATCTTCTGGTCTAAATGACTAATACAAGAAGACAGAACTTTGAGCGTTTCAGAATTAGACAGTAACACGTTAGACAGTTACCCAACGCGATTCCATCATCTTCTGGAGTTTCACAAAAAGACAGTGACAACTCATTTACAGCATTATAGAATGAAGCAGTGGGCTCTAGAGTGTCACTCTAGCTGTCACTGAAGATTCATTCCATTCATAATACCTCTTTAACATCTTGTCATGGCACAAACTGGTTTAACGCTTTCGATCTGGTGTACAAATGACACAAATCAATTTCCTCACAACTACATATGGACCTTAAAAAGTGTGCAGGCAGAGTTTAACAGGCAACAGAACTAAAACTTAGTACCCTGACTGAAATGTTTGTATGAGAGCAGTCTTATGGTGATGTTTCGTACTTCCCTGAGCAGCTGTTAAAGATATTTCGAGCAAGGGCAAGGAAAATTTAACCAATTTCAAAACTTACTGACATAGTCAAACACAAAAAGACTCCTGTGTAACTCCTCCACCAGTGGAACACCCGCGTCCCACTCTTTACCACTCTCTAAACAGCATTTCTTGAGCATAGCTTTCAGAATTTGGTTAAATCTTTCAAAAGCACATTAATTTTCTGGATGATATGTGAAGGAAACATGAGAGAGAGCCAAAGACTGCATCACCTGTTTGAAAAGTCTAAATGTAAAATTTGTATGATTGGTTTGTAACACTCTTAGAAATCCAAAAGTAAAAAAAAAACCTTCTCAGTGGTTAAACAACAGCAGAAGCAGTCAAAATTCACATCAGAGTTGTGACATCTGAAAAGTGTATAGCAAGACACATGATGGAGAGTAAAAACTGATTCCTTGTTTTGGACTTTTGAAAAGGGTAAACAAAGTATAAAATCACATGTTCAAAAGGCTCTCCCAATGCTGTGATCTGACTTAATGGAGATGGGGGAATCTTCTGGTTTGGTTTATCACTCAATTGTCATGTATTACAATCTCAACAATACTGTGCTACATTTTTCCATAAACCAGGCCAAAAAGCTGAAGAATTTGATTATAAGTCTTTATAATGTGCAAATGTCCAGAGAGCAAGACTTAAAACCCGTTGTCTAAATGGGACAGAAATTACAATTTGAAGTACATCATTCCACTTGGATTTCATTTCCACAGTTGAATGCCGTCTTCACATAAACAACCCATTGTCAAGAAAATAAGCTACAGTAGTCTTAGTTGCTTCAGTCCATGTAACAACAGACGAAAAACCCTTACCAAAGGTCTTATCCTCTTTTTGTTCAGAGCAAACCACAAGTCACCTCTGAATAATTATGTTTCCAGTTGTTTGCCCTTTTCAGGTTGAACAGAACATCTTTTATCTTACATCACTTAACAACTCAAATTAACAACCTCAGCTTTTCGTGAGCGGGTGATAGCACAGGCTGTAAAACATCAGGATAAACTTGTGATAGATTTTTCATGTAAAGAACACACTTATAAGCTAAGAATAACCTAAGGTTTGGACATTTTATTTCTGACTGAGACCTGGGTCGCTTGGCAGCTTTTGGATAACTCTTTCCATTGATCTCTTTTAGTACCCTATTAGTAGATCTGCTGCTGGGTGTGGTGGAGTTGCAATGGTTTTTAAAGGAGTTTCTGTACAGACCTTTTCATAGTTCAATATACTGTACAGTGTTTGGCTTTACAGTCTACTTCATCTCTGCAGTTCTGTGCTCTCATTTATAGGCCACCTAATTTCTAAAGTAATTTTATTACTCAGTTCTCCGAGATTTGAACCTCTGCTGTTAGTGTATGACCGTATATTGCTATTGGGTGGTTTTAATATACATCTTTGTTGTCTGGGACATCTTTTGGTTGCTGAGGTTTCTAATATTTTGTACTTGTTTGACTTCTCTCAACATATTAACCAACCAACTCATGTTCATGGTCACACCTGACTTTATATGCTATATGGCCTTTCTGTAGCTGATGTCTTTATTGATGCTATTTCTTTCTCTAATCACAAACCCGTTGTTTTTAGGGTTTCTGCTGTGAGCTCTGCCATTGTGAATAAGTCTGTTGTTTTCTGTTTTTATTTTATTAACTCCCAGCTTTTTAAATTTTGGCCCCAGTGTTCAGGTGTTAATCAATTCATCTTTTTTTGGACACTGGTGTGGTTCCCAATTGCCTTAAGCATGCAGATGTTTAACCTTTGCTCAAGAAGCAAGGTTTGGATCAAAGCTGTTTAACAACTTTTGGCCTTTCTCAAACATATAATTTTTATCAAAACATTTAGAAAGCCTTGTCCAAATTTAGTTAACCACATTTTTACATACAGCTAACTTGCCTTCATCTGTCTAAATCTTCAATCTTTTTCATAGTAGAGTGTTTGCTTATATATTCTGATTGTGGGGAAAACTAGAACATATTTTTGGAAAGCTTTGTATAGTATTTGTATACTTACAGCGATGCAATGAAGCAGTAGCCAGGTGGAGAGTCCCCAGGGGCAGACCTGAAAAAGAGAAAAAGTAGAGTTAGTTACGAAATGCTATGTTAAGAGTTGTACTGTTGTTGTGTTCAGAGCTGTACCGATATCCATATCTAATAGCAAATAACGCTGGCTGAATAAAAAAAATCCCAAGTTCATCGCACACTTGCTGTCTTCTTCAAGTGTGTTACATGATTGCAGTTGATGCTAGTAAAAGTGCAGTACTTGTGATTTTTCTTGATTTCACTGCTGCCTTTGATACTGTTGCCCAGAAAGTTCTTATTTGGCATTTAGAACATCTGATCGGTATCAGGGGTACTACTTTGTGATGTTTTACCTCAAAGATGGGTCTTTTTCCTGTAGAGCTAGGAAGGTTTACTTCTTCATCGGAGTACCTCAAGGCTCTATTCTTGGACTATTCTATTCTGCTTCTTTTTAACTTATAGTATATGCGCCCTCTGGAGAATATTATCTAGAAACATAATGTTTCTTTTTTATTAATATACTCATGGTATACAGTTGTACCCCTCACTGGTGCTGGTGATTCCATTCAACCATTGCTGGATTGAACTGTACATATTAATATATGGTTATCAAATAATTATCTTCAACTCAATGAGAACAAAACAGAAATTATTGTGTTTGGCCCTCAAAAAATGTGAACAGATATCATTAATGAGCTGAGCATTTATTTAATTTACATTTTATTGCAGCTTAGGATCCTGGGTGTTTTTATCAATTACGGGTCATTGCTAAACTAAAATAATTTCTGTCTATTCAGGATTTGAAGGAGGTTATTCAAGCTTTCATTACTTTATGTTTAGACAACTGTAATGCATTATACTCAGATCTTACTCAATCATCACTACCACACCTCCAGTTGGTACAAAAGGTTATGCAAGGCTGCTGTCTGGGACAATTTTGGCCTTGCTTCATGGGCTTCTGGTCCATTTTAGAATTCTGTTTAAGATTCTTTTATTTATTTTCATAGCTCTTACCAATCAGGTTCCATCTTACCTTAAATATCTCCTTATCCTTTGGCCATCTACTAGAGCTTGAAGATCCGCTGACAGGGCTCTTTTGTTGTCCCTAGGTCTATATCTCCGCTTAAAAACATTGTCTTACGAAGGTCCGCCTGATGGTGGCTAATGATGATGGTAATATGTCACTTCTCCAGATTCAATAGCTACAGATCTCCAAACTTTATGTGGCCTTCAGATCAGCTTAAGAACAGTGTGTATATAGTTTCCAGTGTGCATCCTAGCCTTACATCACCATGTGCAATGCAAAGCATCAGATGCATTGGTGTAAGCACGCCACCACTGTAATCTAGGGCAGTGAAAACAGGTTATCTGGGTGGATGAATCATGCTTCTATTTCTGACAATCCAATTGATAATTACCTGACTGCATTGAGCCAAGACAGTTTGGACAATTGCATGCTATACAAATTTTGTCTGAACAGTTTGAGGATGACACCTTACTGTTAAATCCTGACTGCACACCAGGAAGCAAAGCAACGCTCATAAAGATATGGATTAACAAGTTAGATTTGGAGGAATTTGACTGGCCTGACCCCAATCTAATAAAACATCTTAGGGATGAGTTAGAGCAGATAATTGCCCCTGACATAAGTTACATGTATCACCAAAGGAGTTTCAGCTAAATATCTTGTTAACACGGCATTGTAGAACATATATGTGAGATTAAATATTGTATATACACTGCTCAAAAAAATAAAGGAAACACTTAAACAACACAATGTAACTTCAAGTGTTCCCTTTATTTTTTTAGCAGTATATTATGGTCTGACGAATTTCCCTTTTGACTCTGTTGTCCATTTATGGTCATTATCTGGTCCAATATTATTTAGAAGATGAATGAAAGAACACAGTTGGAAAAAGTTACTTATGTGCACTGTGCTCCTCAGCATGAGTTGATCCCATAAAGTGGGGACTCCAATCTGGATCCAGACCTGGAAATAATTTAGTTTGAACTTACGTCCAATGTCAAAGGTAAAGCAATTGGGAACAACAGCAACTCAGGTAATTTTGGTGATTTCTCGCATTGCATTTCTCGAACTGACAGATTTATTGATTTTGATTATGCTGTTTGGCATTATAATCCTGATCTGGGAGCAAGATCCTCTGTTTTGTCATTAGCAAGACATTGCAATTACTCTACATAATGTAATGAAATAATTCAAACAATTGTTGTTGTTTTTTTAGAAAAGAGAGAGACAGGGGTTTGAGAACAGTCCAGCCCAGCCTATGGTGCTATACCACATTGGGAAGGAGAAATATAAGAGCTCAGCCGGGAGCAGTCACTGCTGCGGCAGTGGTACAAGCAATATTTGGCTTTAGCAGGAGTGGTCACTGCTGCAGCAGTGATGTAATGTAGATGTGGGCCTTTGCTGAAGCTTTAACCACCTCTAAGTGATGCAGTGTATATGTGGGCTCTAGCCAGATTAGTGATCTGCAATAATGCAATGTATATGTGGGCTTCTGCAGGAGCTGTCACTGCTGCTGTAGTGATGGAATGTAAAGGGGTTGGACAATGAAACTGAAACACTGGCCAATTTAGTGTTGGAGATTTCATGGCTAAATTTGATCAGCCTGATGGCCAATCTTCAATGATTGCACTTTCCACCAGTAAGAGCAGAGTGTGAAGGTTTAATTAGCAGAGTAATAGCACAATTTTGCTTATTGCAATGCACAAAACATATCAGAGTTCAAAAGAGGACAAATTGTTGATACGCATCTAGCTGGTGCATCTGAAACCAAGACAGCAAGTAGCAAGGTGAATTGGTGAAGTTTGTTTCTCGCCACTGACTTGCTTGGTTTGGGACTTGTGGAGCTGTGCATCGTTGGATTTACTCTTCAGTGTTTGGGCTTTTAGCAATGACATTTACAATTACATTTAATTGACAGATGAATTTACTTCAGCCGCTCTTCCAATCTAGTATGCTACAATAACAGAGGTCAGATAAAAGTGCTATACAGGTAAACATCACCGTTTAGTTACACCTTATTCGTGTGATGAGCACAACACAGCCGCCACCTAGCATGCTGAAATTAAATTTGACCTTTCCTTCAAGGAAGAAAATAGGCCCTGCTCAAGCATCCAAAGTCCCATCTCCCCTCAGCATGTGCCTACAGTACCCTTTTAAATAACTGTTGACTTTCTCCCCAATCGACCTGTCAGATATCTAAATTCCTGAGTTTGGGTAAACTACTAAAAAAGTTCCAATTAGATTTTTTTGTCATCATGTAGACTTCTTACAAAGTATTTAGCAGTATTTTAAGACTACAAAAACGCAAAACACTAAAGTAAAATTAATCTATTTTCATCAACTCTTTCACATAGAAATTACAAAATATTATTTTAATTTGAAACACATGTATCATAAATACTGCCCATCTCTCTATAGGTGTCAGTGTTCGTCCGTGTCGTCATTTGTTTTCATCATGTGCTTTCT
>CAIGQW010054471.1:6730267-6763885 GCA_903798125.1 Danio choprae
AGTGTGATTGGTGATCCGGGCTGATAGAACGTGCAGGGGGTGTGACAGTACCCCCCCCTCCACGGGTGACTCCTGGCACCCTGGACCGGCGGCGTGGACGACCACGGCCTCGAGGAGCTGGACGGTTGGGATGTTGTTGGTGGAATATTTCGAGGAGAGAGGGATCTAGAACGTCTTCCCTGGGTGTCCATGATCGCTCCTCGGGACCGAATCCTTCCCAATCAATCAGATATTGGATCTGGCCGCCGCGCCGCCGGGAGTCGAGGATCTCTTTGACCTGGTAGATGTTCTCACCAATGACCTCGGGTTGTGCTGGAGGGGGAGGCAGCTCTGGGTCTGTGGAAGGAGGAGAGACAGGGTCAGTGAAGGGTTTGAGGAGTGACACATGGAAGGCAGAAGGAATACGGGAGTGAGGTGGCAGGTTAAGGCGGTAGGTGACAGGGTTTATCTGTGACTGGATGGTGTATGGCCCTATGTAGCGGGGACTCAGCTTTCTACACGGCAGTCGGAGACGGATGTTCTGAGTAGACAACCAAACCTTGTCCCCAGGTTGGTATATAGGATTGGGTAATCTACGGCGGTTGGCGGCGTCCGTGTGTCTCCGTACTGCCTGTTGGAGATGGACGTGGGCTGAGTCCCATACCCTCTCGCTCTCCTGGAACCAGTGATTTACCGCGGGCACTTCAGATGCTTCGCCGGTCCACGGAAACAGTGAAGGTTGGTAACCTAAGACACACTGAAAGGGAGTTAATCCAGTAGAGGCTTGGCGAAGGGAATTCTGGGCATATTCTGCCCACGGCAGGTACTGGCTCCAGGTGTTTTGATGATGCGCACAGTAGGTCCGGAGGTAGCGTGAGATCTCTTGAATCTTCCGTTCGGTCTGCCCGTTCGTTTGTGGATGATATCCGGATGATAGGCTGACAGAGGTACCAAGTAGACGGAAGAAGGCCCGCCAGACCCTGGAAATGAACTGAGGCCCCCGGTCAGAGACGATATTCTCGGGGAGGCCATAGTTACGGAAGACGTGGTGAAATAGTGCTTCAGCGGTTTCCAAGGCGGTAGGTAGGGCCTTGAGAGGAATGAGCTTACACTGTTTGGAGAACCGGTCGACTACCACCAGTATGGTAGTGTAACCCTGAGATGGAGGTAGGTCAGTGGCAAAGTCTATACCAATGTGGGTCCAGGGTCGGCGGGGAATTGGTAGTGGCTGGAGTTTACCCTCTGGAAGATGATGAGGAGTGGTGGTTACGGCACAGACCGAACACCCCCGGACATACTGGGCAACGTCTTTGGCCATACCAGGCCACCAGTATTTGCCACGTAGGAGCGAGAGGGTTCGCCTGCTGCCCGGATGTCCTGAACCGAGGGAGGTGTGCGTACTTTCGAGGAGGATGAGACGGTGACTGGATGGAACGTAGGTTAGATCTTGTGGAAGCCCCGGAGGGGCTGGCTCCTCGAGAGTGGCGGCACGAATGTCCTCGTCGATGTCCCACAGTATAGGAGCGACGGAGATGGATGGTGGTAGTATGGGTTCGGGAGCGTCTCGAACGGGATCTGGTGAGTATAGGCGGGAAAGGGCGTCCGCTTTACAGTTCTTGCTTCCTGGCTGGTAAGTGATGGAGAAATTAAAGCGGGCGAAGAATAGTGACCACCGAGCTTGTCGGGCGTTCAATCGTTGGGCACTGCGGAGATACTGAAGATTCTTATGATCCGTGATCACAGTAAACGGGAATTGGGCTCCTTCCAACCAGTGCCGCCATTCTTCGAGGGCCAGTTTGATGGCCAGTAACTCACGGTCCCCTATGCCGTAGTTCTGTTCAGCAGAAGTGAGTTTACGGGAATAGTACGCACACGGATGGAGAGCTTTAGGATCGTCGGACCATTGGGAGAGTACGGCCCCCACTCCTACATCTGCCGCATCGACTTCGACCACGAAGGGCCGTGTAGGATCCGGGTGTCTGAGGATGGGTGCTGCGGTGAACTTTCTCTTAAGGAGTTGGAAAGCGTGATCTGCCTCGGAGCTCCAGGTGATAGTCTTCCTATCCCCCTTGAGGAGAGATGACAAAGGTGACGAGATGGAACTGTAATTTTTAATAAAGCGTCGGTAGAAGTTGGCGAATCCTAGGAAGCGCTGGAGCTCCTTGACGGTTTGGGGTATTTTCCAGTTGTTCACGGCATCTACCTTGGCGTTCTCCATCTGGACCCCCGCAGCGGAGATCACGTATCCGAGGAAGGAGATGGTGGATAGATGGAATTCACATTTTTCGGGTTTTAAATAAAGTTGGTGCTCACGGAGACGTTGTAACACTTGGCTGACCTGGTTACGGTGGTCTTCAAGATTATGGGAATAAATGAGTATGTCGTCGATGTATATAATTACACATTTGTGGAGGAGGTCTCTGAAGATTTCATTCATGTAGTTTTGGAAAACCGATGGACTGTTTGCTAACCCATAGGGCATTACCAGATATTCGTAGTGACCAGTAGGGGTTATGAAGGCGGTCTTCCACTCATCTCCTTCTCGAATACGGATCAAGTTGTACGCGCTACGGAGATCCAGTTTGCTAAATACCCGTGCTTCCCGGAGTTCCTCAAGAGCTGCGGGGACCAAAGGCAGAGGGTAAGCGAACTTCACCGTAGCTTCGTTCAACACCCAGTAGTCGATACACGGCCTGAGTCCTCCGTCCTTCTTGGCCACGAAGAAGAAGCTCGATGCGGCAGGAGACTTGGATGGTCGGATGAAACCCTGGTTGATGGCTTCGTTGATGTAGCTCTCCATCGCCTCGTGTTCAGGACGGGAAAGAGGATAGATGCGTCCATGCGGTAATTTGGCATTGGGCAGCAGGTCGATGCTACAATCGCAGGGCCGGTGAGGAGGAAGTTGTGTGGCACGTTCCTTACTGAAGACGTCCAGGAAGGAGTGGTAGGTGGGAGGAACGTGCCGAGTGAGGTGCGTGGAAGGGTGATCTACATCGGTGGAGTGAATGTGGAGAGATGGTTGGTGTTTAGACGAATGACGAGTGTGATCTTCGCAGGCATCGCTCCAGTGAAGGATCTTCCCAGTGCTCCAGTCGATAGTAGGTTGGTGTTGGATTAACCACGGTCGGCCCAACACTATATCGACGTTGGCTTTTGGCAGAACTAGGAGGTGGAGCTTTTCCCGGTTGCCTGGGGAGATCACCAGAGTGACCTGACGCGTCCGGCGGGTGATCTGGCCCTCGCCCAATGGTGAATTTTGGATCGTGTATATTCTGTACCTGGTTTCATTAATTACTGTGGGGATGCGATGTTTGCAGATGAAGTTTGTAGAGATGAAATTTCCAGCGGCTCCGGAATCCACCAGCACATTAATGGGAAAAATCACAAGAGTTCACAGTTAAGATGGCTTGTAAATGAGGAATGGTACAAATCGATGGAGTGATGGAGCAGGCACTCACCATTGGACGAGGAGGACGAACTGGACAGCCTGAGATGGAATGTGACGCTTCACCGCAGTACAAACAGAGCCGAAGATGGAGTCGTCTGTGACGTTCAGCGGAGGTGAGGTGGTAGGCGTCCGTCATCATGGGCTCTTCTGAGCTGGATGGAGAGGAGGAGGAAGGATGAAGACGGGGAATTCCAACGGTGGTGAGTGATGGTGAAGAGTGAGGAGGAGATGGCGCTGAGTGGTGAACAGTAGGGGTGGAACAAGCGTTGAGATGTTTAGATACATTGATCGCCTTCCGAATGAACACCTCAAGATCCGCGTTATCATCATAAATAACCATATGCTGGCGAATGTTGGGTGTTAATCCCTGCCGGTAAGCGGCTAACAATGCAACTTGATTCCACCCACTACTGGCGGCGAGAGTGCGGAATTGCAGGGTGTATTCATGTATGGTGAGTGTTCCTTGGGTGAGGGAGATGAGTTCATCGTGTACTGAGAGTGAGGTAAGTGCAGTGCCGAAAACTTCTTTAAAGTGCTGGGTGAAGGAGTGATAGGAGTGAAAGACGGGGTTGTTGGCGTCCCAGAGGGCGTTGGCCCATTGTAGTGCTCGTCCGGTGAGGAGAGAGATGACGAAGGCGATCTTGGAGATCTCGTTGGGGAAGGAGGCAGTGTTGGTCTCTATGTATAGAGAGCATTGCAGTATGAATCCCGCACAGGTATTAGGTTCACCAGTATAACTGGCTGGACGAGAGAGAGCGGAGCTCGACATAGTGAGCGGGTTAATCGGAGGATTCGTCGACTGCTGGCTCAACGCCGCTGCTTCCGGGTGAGAATCAGCGGCGATCCCGGAAGTATTAGTGAGACCATCCATACTTCGGGAGAGTTTTGCGGGTCTGGTATCCTGTCACGGACCACAGAAGACAGAGATAACTTAAACAGTGTTTATTGAAACACAGAGAGTCTTCGCACCGAGGTGCTAGCAACAGTTCAATACTGAACAACAGAGTTAATGGAATCACTTCCCTGAATAGAGCAAGCCGATGACAGGGGCTAGTCTCTGGGTGAGATGAGTCGCTGATAGTCTTGGCAGAAGGTCAGGATCAGAAGATGGAGAGAGATGTGATCGAGTGAAGATGATACCAGACACTGGGTGAACGGAGTGGGTGAGTCTATATAGAGTGCTGGTAATGACTGGAGCAGGTGAAGGTGATGAGTGCACAGGTGTGTGTAATTAGTAAGCTGGTGACTGAGTGCGTTGTGTATTGGCTGGAGAGTGTGATTGGTGATCCGGGCTGATAGAACGTGCAGGGGGTGTGACACTATGTGTGTGTGTGAAAACGGCAATTTGGTGCTTTCAGTCCTCATACAGTAGACATCTTCATCGTCATCTCTCAGTCATTGCGTGTGATGATTTGTGTCTTCTTGAACACTTTTAATGTTTCCACACTGTACATGTTCGCTGCATTTATAAAGCGCCAGTTTCTTGAGGTTGTTTTGTATGATGCAATTTTTCTACACTCGATTTGATTGGATGTAAGTCATATATTATTCTACTTAGCTAATCAAATATATATTAAAAAATATATAAGTAAAAAATGTAAGTAGTCACTTCAGGATGAAGGAAAACATTGGAGTAAAAGTACTGATACAGCACTAAACATTTACTAAAGTACACATGCTGTAAAGTACGCAACTACTTAGTAAAGTACACAATCCTAAGAAAACCTACTTAATTACAGTAATATGAGTATTTGTTATTTTTAAACTTTACACCAGTGATCATTTCTGATGAAATTGAAGTGATATCAATGCTCCCATATTCCCTATACCATGGGCAGTGCCCTTCTGAACATCAGCTCCCTTCAGAAGGAAAACTCATTTAAGATGGCAGAATACATATGAAGTCCATTTCAAAGTCCAGTAACAGTCAAAGCTAAATTTGTTTTGTGTTACAGCTCAGCCTGAGTTAGGAATTGCTGCATACAGTATGACAGCTTATAACAAGAAACCAGACTTCATTCAGATTTCACACTGAAAAACATATTTACATTGTCTAAAACATATATATGCCTTATATAGTCCATTATGTACTGTGAACAAGTGACCAATTTCAACTATACATTTTGCATCATCATTAAGCCATATTGGTGGATGTGAGAGGCTGTAAATTTCTAATTTTTAAATTTTGTCAGTGTATTGAAACATTTGATCTTATAGATAATTCAGGCAAACCGTATTTCGACAGCATTCCAAACTGAGCCAAGTGGATTTTAAATGAAAATGTATGAGATTCTGTAAGACAAATTTAAATGTCAGAACACTGCAATTAAGTCACATCTTCCATGAATAATTATTCATTAATTGTGTTTTTTAATCACTATTTTTTTTATTACATCAAAGGGCTCTCCCCAAAAAAGGTTAAAGAAGCAACAAGTAAAATGTAATCACTGGCAGTTATTCAGTTAAAATATGTTTGGTTTTTAAAAAACACAAACCATGTAGGATGCAAATGTAACATGCAATACAAAACCTTCTACAACTAAAGAGCTCTGTCTATTAAAAGGAGCAGCAAAGTATTTAAAATGCCCCCCATACACACACACAAAAAGCTTGTTGATCCCCTCTAATTAAACTGCTGCATATTTCCCTTGTTTGAGCATGATTGACATGTTACCACTCTCCTTATTGACTGTTTATCTGATTCATTAGGGTAGTTTAGTCATCAAACAGCATTCTTCTCTTTCTGCATTCTGGAAAAATTAACTTGGCTGTAAACTTAACTGGAACTCTGATCAGATGCAGGAAGATAAGGCTTTCCCTGCGGACCTGTGCTCTGGGGTGAGCTCAGACATTGAGAATTCTCTCCGTTTGTGTTTATGCAGGCTGATTCTGGCTGCTCTGTCAGATGTTTGTGCTGAACCAAGATAAGAACAGATACAATGTGAAAAATGTAAGTACTATAAACTAATAATTTCCCATGGCAGATTTACAGGTGGGTATTGCATTTGAGTTTAGGGTTAGGCTATATATCTAAATAAATGACATCTTCATCACTTTCAGCATTTTGTGCATCTGTCTTTTTGTATGTCTGTCCACTGTAAAATGACTGGGGTGATTTCAGTCAGAGGAACCATACTTTTAACCATACAGCTATTGCTGTCAAGTAGGTAGAAAATGTTTAAGTCAAGAAGAGAAGTCAGTAAAATTGAATCAAAAACATGCAAGACTTGTTTTATTGTTCATTAAGTAAACAGATACAGTAGTGGTCAAAAGGGATGTTCCAATATTTTGTTGGAATTACTATTATTTATATTTGACCTTAAAAGTTGAATTAAACCATTAAAATATGAGGAATATGTTATACTGGGAAGAAAACTTTATTAAAGTATTAAACTGACAAAAGTGTTTGTCAAAATTAGTCAGTTTATCACAGTATATGGTTTTTATTTTACTATTCATATGTAGCACAGGCTTTTGATTAGTTTTTGATGAATGAAAAGCATTTAAATGTAATCAATGTAAATAAGCTCCAACAAAAAAATAATATATTTATTCATTCATTCATTCATTTTCTTTTCGGCTTAGTCCCTTTATTTATCTGGGGTCGCCACAGCGGAATGAACCGCCAACTTATCCAGCATATGTTTTATGCAGCGGATGCCCTTCCAGCTGCAACCCATCTCTGGGAAACATCCATACACACCAATTCACACTCATACACTACGGACAATTTAGCTTACCCAATTCACCTATACAGCATGTCTTTGGACTGTGGGGGAAACCGGAGCACCCGGAGGAAACCCACGCAAACACGGGGAGAACATGCAAACTCCACACAGAAACGCCAACTGACCCAGCAGGGGCTCGAACCAGCGACCTTCTTGCTGTGAGGTGATTGTGCTACCCACTGCGCCACCTTGCTGCCCAAATATATTTATTACAAAATTAAAATGAAGGCTATAATGGAGACATTTTTGACAAAATTTGTCACTGAATCAAAGTTTTGAATTATAACAGATACACACAAAAGTATCTGAACTTGATGCTAAAGTAACTGTTGCTGTTAGAACTGTTCAGCTTGTAGTCCTTAAACACAGAAGACAATTAACATTTTGAATCCATTGGTTTCTTTGAGGATTGATTTTTTTCTATTTCCAAGTAGAATGTGGTTTCTGAAAAGCACATAAACCCCCAGTCAAATGTATATTTTTCCAAAAATGCAAGGTACTTACATCTTGAAACTGTTCTGTCATGAATAAATGTGGAGAAATGCTCAATCTCTTGCCATCACGTCGTACTCTTCCGTCCTTGCAACCAGTCACCACTCTAAAAAGAATGCAGTGACCTCATATCTCATGCTTCGACTTTGCTTTTCAAATTGGACAACTGATTAGAATTGGACAAGTTGTTTAGAAAAATGCAAAAAACAAAAACAAACAAACAAACAAGCAAAAACAAAAAAACAGCAGTGTGTGACCTATATATACCTTAACTCCAGAATTGAATTATGTTCCAACTTTCAGAAAAATGTAAAAGTACATTTCCCCTGTTCTTAAGGCTTCCATAAATGAGACGAAAATAAAAATAATATATAGCAAGCTTAATAATAACCTTTAACTGATTTTGTTTGTTTGTCATTTCAATGGACATGACAGCTGTACTGCAAAAACAATATACCAACATGAAATTAAAATAAAATAATACAAATGGTTGATTTTTACTTGAAGTTTCTCCTGAAGGTTAAAACTGAAATATTATAACATTTTAACCTTATGGTTTTTGTTTTATAGACTGCACATTATTAAAACCCAACGTACATTATAATGGATAAACATTCAAAAAATAGTTCACCCAAATAGAAAAATTCAGTCATCATTTAGTCAACCTTTTACTTGTTTTAAACCTTTATGAGTTTTTTTCTTTCTTTATTCGATCTTCACAAAAGCGTAATTATTTGAAGAAATCTGGAAACCTGTAACCATTGATTTGCACAGTATTTGTTTTTTCTTCTATGGAAGTCAATTATTACAGGTTTTCATCTCTTCTTTTGTGTTTAACACACTCTCAGAAAAAATGGTACTATGTTGTACCAAAGAAGGTACAAACATTTTTTGGAACAGAAAAGAAGGTACCAACTTTTTATGGAAAAGAATTGTACCTTAAGACAAAGAAACAAATTTGTACCATTGCAGTTTGTACCTTTAAGGACATGATTTCTACCATGGGAAACCAAAATATACCTTTGTTTTTTAAAACCTGCAGATACAATATTGTACCTTCATCAAAGGTACACATTTGATCCATGAAGGTACCACTACAGTGACAAGACACTTTGTCCCGTAACAGTGTCAAATGTGTTCTTTAAAGAACTATTTTAAGGCATTTTTCTATATCCAAAATGCGCCAATTTGTTTTCAGTAAAACATCAAGTACATTTTTAAACAATGTTTTTTAAAAAAAAGTTTCATTTTGTGTAAATGCACCTTTTCCATTTACAATAACGAATAAAAATGACTTTAACATAAATCAAAAATATCTATTTTTTGCTAAACATTTCACAACACCTTTGACAAAAATGTTATGCAATATACAATATACTTTTTTTCCTCCAATTTTCACACAATACCTTTGTAATCACTTAAAAGTTAATTTAATTTACTTCATTTTAAAATAGAAATAGAATTAGGCAAAAGTATTGTAATGAGATATGCACAATGTTTGATTAGTTTTACAATACTAAAATGTCTGCATGAACACTTTGCATATGCAGGACTTTTGCCAGCTCACGTGTGTAGTGGAAAGCAAACGTCAAAAAGGTGCGGATATCAGTAATGAAAATGTATTTATCAGAAAATGCTTGCCAAATATTTATTAAAAATGCCTTAAATGTTTAGTTTACATTGTCTATAGTTTTGTTTTACCAGTTGTTTGTATTAACTATAATTAATGTTTTATGAGTTTCATTAAACATATGCTTTTAAATGATAATTCTTGTTTTAATATGGAAATTATTCATAAAAAACACTTTGCCTTTCCAGTAATATTTGTTTTCATAGATATTGTAATAAAGAAGGAGTTGTCCAACACTTATGTACCTTTTTTATGACAACAATTGTGTACCTTCATTTCAGTTGTACCATAAAAGGTACAGAACAGTATCATAAGAGGTCTTTTCTGTACCATATAAGGTACAACTTTTACAAAGGTACAAAACTTTTCCTTATAATAACATTATTTGTACCACCGTGTACCTTTTTTTCTGAGAGTGCAGAAAAAGAAAAACTCATAAGATTTTATACTTTGGAACTACTTGAGGGTGAGTAAATAGTGATTTTGGGATGAACTATTCCTTTAACAGTACCCACCGTCCATTATAATGGACATATATTTAAAAAATAAATCCTATTTTAAAGCTTGCAATTCCACAATCGATTTTTAACTTTTATTAGTAAGTGCTATCCTTCTTTTTCTCTCTTTACAATTCATGAAATATTGGCAAACATATCAATAAATGTAAATAAAATCATTGAAAATGTTGCTTCTGTGTTTAGAGCAATGTACTGCAATGCATCTTTTCACCCTAGTGGAAATTTCTCAAACTTCAACAAACAGAGCTTTACTGCTGTTTGATTGGATAATAAAAGTCCAATATCATGGACAACAGGCTTTAAATTCTGTGAAACGCCCCATAACCAAAAAAAATAACAACAGAAAAAATGACCTGACATGTGATGTCCATTAAAATGGATGCAGGGTTAGAAAAGGTTAAAATTTCCAAAAATGTGTTTGAGGATTTTATGACTCTTTAACATTTATTTTCTGGAGACATTTGCACTATAAACACACAAACGCACACATGGATACACAAGGCTCCCAGAAGTAATATTGAGCCAATAGGATGAATAAAGGGGCCATAGATTTGAATGTTAAATCATGAATAATTAATATGGACTGATGAATAATGAAAAGAGATTAAGAGTAATTAGTGTAATGAGAGAGAAACACAGCTTAGTATTCCTGAATCTTAAAGAATAAAGTTGTGGACAAGTCGGTGTGTGTCTGTGTAAAGTCAGAAAGATTGAAAATCCAATGAAGAAAATCCCAGGAACAAAATGGTGTGAAACAACACAATGAAAAAGAGGACAGTTTGGTGGTTTTGAGATTAATGTATGTTTTATATTAGCCTTAATGCAGTCATTTATCTTATCATATAATTTTGTATATATGAAAACTTGCTCTGTTTTGCTTTCAGCTTCTTAAAATCAACTAACAGCTTGACCTGTTTTTATTTATATGTGCTAATAGACACACAGCCCTTGATAAACGGAGAATTTAAAAGGTAATGAACTAAAGCCCAAGCAGAAGTCTGTGAATGTGTGTGTACATGTGAGTGCATTTATTCACCATCTCTCATTCAACCAGAACAGGTCAAATTCAGCACAGTGCAAACACTCACATTTATTGTGCATCTAATACAAATGAACAATTTTGTGGATTATAAATCTTTGGTTTTAACTTTACCCATGAAGATGTACATCTTTTCCTCAAATGTAAAAATGTACTTTTAGGCCTCTGTGCAGAAATATCCAGTTAATCTGAAATAAACACAGCTGCTGAATTTGTTTCATGGGTGATTATAATGAAGTTGATGGCCCCCTGGACATTTGGAAGTAGGCAGCTCCTTCCAACCAATGAACTTTTAATACATTTTCATACTGAAAATAAGCATAAAACAAATAGTTGGCATCACAGCAACCGCGAGACCTGGGGAAAAATAAACGGGGTGAGAGAAAAGGAGAAAAATAAGGAGAGACAAGAGAGAACAAGAGAGAACAGCAGAGAACGGTTCTCCAAACACGTTGTCACTGGGTCCTACATCACTCAACATCAAGTGTCCAGGCCTGGTCCTCTCCTGTCTGCGACTGCTGTTTCTCTTTTAAGTTTCCAGAGCTCCTCCGTGAGACTCAAGCCAGGTGTCGCCACACAGGTGACAGTTGCTAACACTTCCACCACATGGCTCTCGTCCCCCCCCACTCACTACAGTGATGTTTTGAATTTATGTTTTATAGTATTTGTGTGAATCTGTATTGCCTACATTTAACACAAGTACATAAGTCACCTGCTAAGGCATTGCAGTTTAATGCACCTTTTCTCGTGACTATGAATTGGAACCAGAATGCCTCTTGGTGCAGTGACAGAGATGAACCGCCATTGTTAGGCTAGTTTGTTTGGTGTGTTAGCGTCTTGTCAGATTAACTTCAAGCAAGCTGTCCCGATAAATCATGTAGAATAAGCATTGGCCATTGGTAAAAGAGAGCACTCTGATTGTGCACATCACAAGTTCTGTTTCACTTTGAGGAATGGTCATCCGTTTGGTAGCTTTTTGGTCCAGATGCATCCAATGCAAGGGGGCATAGTTGGTTTTCATAGGTGGTAGTTCTTTTGGGATTGGCTTGGAGTGTCCCAGTCATTAGTGGCCCGTTTGCACTGAGTGGTATGGTTTGTTACCGGTCAGTACGCTTTTATGGCCATTTCCACTGTCAAAAGGTACCTAAAAGCGAACCGTACCGTACCACTAATTGGGTACCCTTTCCAAAGGGTACCTAGCACAACAAAAGGGTACCAAAAGGCAGAGCTAGACATGCAGCTGAATGCTCTTGGTTTACAGAGAAGCGTCACTAGCTCGTACACAAGCCAGGAAAATGAAAACAAAGGAAGCGCCATTTTTAAATACACAGCCGAGACATTACATCGTAATACTATATACATATAATAATGAGCCATGGTCGACCCGAGCTCAAACAAACCTTGTCTTGATGAACAGCCACAAAGCTAAGAAGAACAAATCCTGCCATGTCTTGTTGTTGTTTTATGAGGCCGTATAAAAGCACAAGCAGTTTCACTTCCTCTAGAGAGCTCGCTTGTGCTCGCTGCACGTCTATTTTAAATAACAAACTTCTTGAGCTGATAATAATACTGGATTATTGAAGTGCTTCTGACATCCTTTCAGAAATGGACAAACGCGAGAGTGAAGCATGAAAAACACTATGGACAATTTAACTTACCCAATTCACCTATACTTAATGTTATGCTTCTGGATATTATGAAAAACCCCATATTATCGCATATAAACCCCCAGGACCCTATGTCAATTTTCTAAAAGAGTTTTTTCAGATTTTATTTCTGACTTACTAATTAAAACTAATAAAATACTAATTGTAGGAGATTTACTAGATGACACTAATGATACATTAGGGCTCGCGTTTACAATCGTAATTGTAATTATTTATTACAATCACTTGGGATAAAGCAAAACGTTGTTGGTCCAACTCATCGCTTAAAGCATACATTAGATCTAGTTTTCTCACAGAATTGAGGTAATTGATGTAGACATTATACCACAAAGGGATGATATAACAGACTACTACCTCTTACTATATAAGCTGTGTTTACCTGAAATTGGCAGATCTGCACAGATATATCGCCCTGGTAGAACTATAGTCCCATCCACTAAAGACACATTTACGAATAACTTACCTGAACTTTCTCTATTTCTAAATGCACCTGCAAACGCAAATGACCTTGATGTAGTAACTAACAGTACGGATGATATCTTCACTAACACACTAAATACTGTGGTACCCATCAAATTAAAAAAGGCTAGAGAGAATAAAACTACACCATGGTGTAACAGTAATACTCGCGCTCTCAAAACAGCAACTCGTGCCCTGGAACGTAAGTGGAAAAAAAAACTAAATTAGAGGTCCTTAGAATTGCGTACAAAGATAGTATGTCCAGCTATAGGAGGGCTCTAAAATCCGCCAGGGCTGAGCACCTCCGCAAACTGATAGAAAATAACCATGAAAATTCTAGATTTTTATTTAACACCATTGCAAAATTAACTAATAATCGGTCGTCTTTGGAACAAAATGCCCCACCGCATATTAGTAGTAAAATAAAATAGAAGGCTTCAGACAGAAAATAGAAAGTGTTAAACATTCTGCATCACCTTATACTTTAGATTCATTAAACATTCCACTAAATCAAAATAATCTACAATGCTTCAAAATCATAGAACAAGAACAGCTAGATAAACTTATAAATATGTCTAAACCAGCTACGTGTTTATTAGACCCAATTCCAACAAAATTACTGAAAGGGTTGCTACCTGTAGTAGGAGAACCTCTTCTTAATGTTATTAACTCTTCTTTATCTTTAGGCCATGTTCCAAATTCTTTCAAGCTAGCTGTTATTAAGCCTATTATTAAGAAACCCCAACTGGATCCCAGCAACTTAGCTAATTATAGGCCTATTTCAAATCTTCCATTTATGTCTAAAATACTAGAAAAAGTTGTTTCTGCCCAATTATGTTCCTTTCTACAGATGAACACTGTTTTTGAAATGTTTCTGTCAGGTTTCAGGCCTCATCACAGTACAGAAACCGCATTAGTGAAAATAACCAACGATTTACTCTTAGCTGCTGACTAAGGCTGCATCTCATTACTAGTTTTACTTGATCTCAGTGCTGCATTTGAGACCATCAACCACGATATCCTCATAGATCGCTTAAATTCTACTGGTGTCCAGGCACAGGCTCTACAATGGTTTAAGTCATACTTACCTGACCATTACCAGTTTGTGAATATACATGGACAGCTTTCACAAGTCAGGCCAGTAAAGTATAGGGTGCCTCAAGGATCAGTTTTAGGCCCTTTTCCTGTTTACAATATACATGCTACCCCTGGGAGACATTATTAGAAGACACAGGATCAGCTTTCACTGCAATGCAGATGTTACTCAATTATATATTTCAACAAAAACTGATGAGACGTCTGAACTGTCTAAGCTAACTGAGTGTATTAAAGATGTTAAAGACTGGATGACCAACAATTTTCTTCTCCTAAATTCAGACGAAACAGAATTATTACTTATTGGGCCTAAATCCTGTACACAGCAGATCTCACAACTCGACCTGCAATTAGAGGGATACAAAGTTAGCATTAGCTCTACTGTAAAAGATCTGGGTGTTATATTAGATAGCAACTTAACTTTTCAAAATCATATCTCTCATGTCACAAAAACCGCCTTCTTTCATCTGAGAAATATCGCTAAGTTATGAAGTATGCTATCCATCTCAGTTGCAGAAAAGCTAGTCCATGCTTTTATGACTTCTAGGCTGGATTACTGTAATGCTCTGTTCGCTGGTTGCCCAGCATCCTCTATTAATAAACTTCAGCTAGTACAAAATGCACCTGCCAGAATTCTTACCAGGTCTAGAAAATATAATCATATCACCCCAGTTTTATCCTCCTTACACTGGCTGCCTGTTAAGTTCCATATTGATTATAAAATATTGCTTCTTACCTACAAAGCTTTAAATAATCTAGCTCCTGTTTATCTAACCAACCTTCTGTCTCGTTACAATCCAACCCGTTCTTTAAGATCTCAAAACTCGGGGCTTCTGGTTGTACCCTAGCAAAGTCTACTAAAGGAGGTCGAGCCTTCTCATTTATGGCTCCTAAACTCTGGAATAGCCTTCCTGATGATGTTCGAGGCTCAGACACACTCTCTCAGTTTAAAACTAGATTAAAGACCTATCTTTTTAGTAAAGCATACACACAATGCATCACATAACAGTATGATGCATGAGTGTGCTCCACGCAAGTGAGTGGGCTTGACAAACCACTTGTAGGACACACTCCTCCTGTCTTAATGCACCAGACATTTTGTTAGAAACACTCATATGCTTTACATGTTTGTTTCTAAGTCTGTTTATTCATTCATTCATTTTCATTTCGGCTTAGTCCCTTTATTAATCTGGGGTCGCCACAGCGGAAAGAACCGCCAACTTATCCAGCATATGTTTTACGCACCGGATGCCCTTCCAGCTGCAACCCATCTCTGGGAAACATCCATACACACCCATTCACACTCATGCACTACGGACAATTTAGCTTACCCAATTCACCTATACCGCATGTCTTTGGACTTGTGGGGGAAACCGGAGCACCCGGAGGAAACCCACGCCAACACAGGGAGAACATGCAAACTCCACACAGAAAGGCCAACTGACCCAGCCGAGGCTCGAACCAGCGATCAGCGACCTTCTTGCTGTGAGGCTAACGTGCTACCCACTGCGCCACTGTGAGGCAAGTCTGTTTATATAACTACTATTTTCATTTATAGCACTTCATTTTTGCATTTCATGTTTAAATACACTTTGAACAGCAGCTATGCTAATTATTTTTTTTATTCTCTATTTCCACTTGGGGTTACTCATCCCGAGGCCTCTAGAGATTATGCAGCGCCATAATGGTCATGCCCAACTGGTTTCTCTCAAGGTGGTTTTTCCTTCACTTTCGTCAGTTGGTGAAGTTTGTTCCTCGCCACTGTTGCCACTGGCTTGCTTGGTTTGTGACTTGTGGAGCTGAGCATTCATGGATTTTCTCTTCAGTGGTTGGACCTCCAGTAGTGAAATTGAAACCACACTGATCTGAACTAAACTGAACTTCAACTCTGAAAACTGGACTGATACTGTTTCAATTTACTAGAACTTTTATTTTAAGCTGCTTTGACACAATCTAGATTGTAAAAGCGCTATATAAATAAACATGAATTTAATTGAAATCATTAATGCATAGTTTATAAAAATGTCATATTTATATTTAAAAAAATTTAACTTTGAATATAAAATGTTACATTGCATGTGCATTAGCTTTACTGTTAACCCTTGCTGCAGATAATATGGTAATTAACTCTAAAATAGCCTGTGTTTTGCTGTAATAAAAGGAAACAGTATTTTAGACTAAAACAAGTAAGATTTGTATGAAATTTTGTAGTGCAAACAATAAATTACAGTAATTTACTTTATGTACCCATTACAGGTAGTAACTGTGACAATAAATGGTAAATTACTGTTCAACAATTACTGTCCTATCTAATCTGATGCTTTATGTTGCTATTTACAGAAAAGTTCATTTATCTTAAGGTAGAAAACAATGGTTTAAGCATTAACACACATACATTAACACAGGCTATCTGTCCTATTCTAAACACAAAGGTGTTGGCCCTTTAAGGGAGCCAGGTGTTTGATTTGTTTACTTTTAAGTGTCTTAGGCTGCGTCCGAAATTGCCTACTACACAGTAGGTACTACATTTGAATTTGAATTTACTACTTGACCATTAGAAAAGTACATTCTATATAGTATGAATGTAAGTAGTATGAATGGAACTTGGACATACTACATGTGTCATTTTGTCATGATCACGTCAGTTGCGTCGCTTCACCCCCATTCATGAATTCTCTTGCGAAGCATTATAAGATAGCATAGATGCGAAGCATTATAGGATAGTCCATCAGATGTGCACTTCAGAATCTTGTCGGAAGTAGTAGGTCAACTGGGTACTTCTTACATACTGTTTTTTGAATTCTATGGATTCGGACATACTACTGGGTTAGAATACTGTTTTTAGCGTACTTTATAGTATAGAAGTATACGATTTTGGACGCAGTCTTAGTAAGATGATATTTAAATGTTTGACACCGTTGCTATATACACTGCATGTGTTGTTTATACATTTTAACTTTTTGTTTAATTGTAAATAGAAACTGTATTCATATCTGCTGATTTGGGTTTCCTCCAGGTGCTCCGGTTTACCCCACAGTCCAAAGATATATGCTATATGTGAACTGGATAAACAAAATTGGCCGTAGTGTATGAGTGGATGTGTGAATGCAAGAGTGTAGGGGTGTTTCCCAGTACTGGGTTGCAGCTGGAAGGGCATCCGGTGCGTAAAACATATGCCGGAATAGTTGTGGCAACCCTTGATAAATAAGGGTCTAAGCCGAAGGAAAATGAATGAATGAATCTGCTGATTTGTTTAATTTTGTTATACATTTTTCTGTTGTATATTTGTTTGCTGCCAAAACAATAAAATACATTTGTCTAAAGAATTGATAATCTTTCTATTTTTAATAACATTTAAAAATACTGATTTATTTTAGTAACACCACAATACTATATATGGTATCCCATTAATGTGTATACGTTATTATGCTGTGAGTATTACCACTACAGTATAGTAATTGATTGTAAGCAGTTTCCACTTAGTTACCACTACTGCTCTGCTACAGTAATTCTACTGCTACTACTCTGTTACAGTAATTCACGGTAATGATATGGTTACAGTATTTAACTGGCAAAACTGTTGCCAGTTAGTCACTGTAATGGTTTGGTTACAATAATTAACTGGCAACACTGACACAAATCGTAAAATACATGTATTAACGTTAATCTTTTATGTATGTTAATACATTTTAAAGTTAATCTTAAATATAACTTAAATCCAGGATCAAAATGATGAGTTAATGTAAAACAATACAAGGTTTACATTTCGAAACAACAGAATAATACTAGATATGTACATTTCCTGAAGAAAATGTGAGTGGGGTTCACCGTGGCAAATCGATATGGTAAAATGCATTACTGTTTTAATTGGTTGCTATGTGGTTGCTAAAGTGTTTTGAGTGGTTGCTAGGTGGTTGCTAAGATATTTAAGGTATAGGGTACACTGGGTTGTTACTAGGCAAGCCTATCATACATGTTTGATCAAATCTTAATACTTAGTAAGTATTTCTAGCATGTTGTAACACTTGGCTAATCATTATTAGCATGTAGCGAATCAATTCTAGCATGTATAGCACATAAAAAGTGCCATTTGCAAGCATGAGTCAAACAAGCTAATCACCACGTCTCTACAATATTTTGATGCTGAGATATAACTGTTAATAAACGGTTTCTAGGGTACTTTGTTTTGTTGCTATGGGTGTGGTTGGTTGCCTAAGTCAGATGAACCCACCCTCATGTCTCTATAATACTGCTATGCAAAGACATGCATCCAGGCCTATTATAATGGTAGTCTATGGAATCAGTTTTGGGGGTGTGGCTTGAGAGCTTCGTTATCATATTGAGATGCTTATTGCTTAACTGAGTTAAATGAACCCACCCCCATATCTATATGACATATAAAATGATATGCATCTAGGGCTATCATAATAGCAGTCTATGGAATCAGTTATTAGGGGTGTTTAAATGGTTTTGGGGCGTGGCTTGAGAGCTTCATTATCATATTGAGATGCTGGTTATTTGTCTGAGTTAAATAAACCAACCTATGAGACTGCTATGCAAAGATGTACATCTACGCCTATTATAATGGCAGTCTATAGAATCAGTTATTCATTCATTCATTTTCTTTTTGGCTTAGTCCCTTTATTAATCTGGGGTCGCCATAGCAGAATGAACCGCCAACTTATCCAGCATATGTTTTACGCAGCAGATGCCCTTCCAGCTGCGACCTATCACTGGGAAACATCCATACACATTCATTCACACTCATACACTGCAGACAATTTAGCTTACCCTTCTCACCTATACAGCATGTCTTTGGACTGTGGGGGAAACCCACGCGAACACAGGGAGAACATGCAAACTCCACACAGAAATGCCAACTGACCCAACTGAGGCTTGAACCAGAGACCATCTTGTTGTGAGGCCATCGTGCTACCCACTGCACCACCGCCCTGGAATCAGTTATTAGGGGATAAATGATTTTGGGAGTGTGGCTTAATGCTTCATTAGGATTAGACACATAATCAACTTGTAGTAAAAAAACAAAACAAAATTTACACAAGACCACAGGTCGACAACAATTGGACATTCCCAAAACATATGGCGAAAATACTATATGTACTAATTTACTATTTTAAGAAACAGATGGCCGACCAGAGGGTGTTGCAATCCAATCCCACATAGGATGAGAGTAAATAGGGGATGCCCAAGGAATGCTATAGGTTTTGAGAGCAGATTGTAACTGAAAGAAGACAAAATATGATGATGTTGGTAAACAAAACTTAGTTCTTGAAATGAGCAGAGTCCCTGGTTATCATACAAGTCACTGCATGTGTTTATGCCCAATGTAGACCAAGAAGGCTGGACAAATGGGCAATTTTCAAATAAGAAATCAAAGTTGTGCCATAATAATAAGTCGTGTATAGTTACAAAATTTGAAAGGTCCTTCCATCAGACGTTCTACCCTTTTCCTAATAGATCCTAATAGAATTGGCCACAATCTGGCCAAATTTGTATTGATCAGTTTTATTTCCTATGCCAGCAAATAAAATATCTTGGAGCCTATGTGGTTTAACCTTATCAGCTTTTATTACTCTCCATGAAACTTTAGATTGAGGATCAATTCTTTTACAGAATCGTTGGTCATTTGTATATCTAAATGTAGATCACAGAGTGGAGGGGTCAGTACAGAGTCTATCGCTTTTCTTACAGTCGACGCCACTACCAAATCAAGAGAACTTTGATGTTCCGTAAGCGCTAGCTTGTTGCCGTTGAGATCCTCTCTGGAAATGGCGGAATCTTAAAATTTTTTCTTTATTGGTTATTGTTCACTCTCTCTTTTTTCTGGCTGTTATTGACCGCTGGGGTACTCATAGTGGGCTAAATAAAGAGTGGTTCAAAATTTACTGACAGGATATATACAATTTCAAGCAAAATGACCAGAGCGAGAGACTACGTGCATTGTTGCTGAAGGGTCACATCATCTCTGGGCCCCCGGTTTTGAAAAGAATAATGTTAAAATCTTAACGTTATAGACAAATTTTACATCATATGATAGATGATATGGTGCTGAGAGCTGCGGAAGAGCAGCGAGCCCATTGTTTACAAGTGCAGAATCACATAAAGGAGCTCCACATGGAAACTTTTGTTTTGTGTTTACCTTATGATTAAAGTTGTTGCATGTCCACCGGTTTCCATCTCTGAATGAGTGAGTTTTAGCTACTTGTACATTTGGGTAGCATTCAGAAAAAAACAAAACACTTAAGACAACTGTTACAATTTTCTCCAAACCCCTAGATATAGGTAAAATTGTAACAAGCAGCCACATTACCAAAAAATTACCTGGTAAAGTGTGGTTTGGTAGCAGTTATCGATCTTGTCAAACCATATGGTGCCACTGGAATTTTATGAACCAATTTTCTGCATAATTTGTTAGTGTTTTTTGTTGTTCTACTATAGGACCAGAAAACTTAAGCATTCTCATTCATCTCACTGACAATTGCTTGGCAAGATGCAGGTTCATGGTGAACATTAATTAACTGTCAGATTATCTTCGATGACATAAATTACAAACAGTCATTCTTCAAATTTTAAAACCCAATTTTTTTTCTCTAAGTTAATTACAGAAAAATTTAATCTTTATTTTATTCAGAAATCAAAAACTGTTATTCTGCAAACCCAGAGGGAACCCATGATTCAACAATACAAATTCTCTTCCGGGTTTTAGAACAACACAACAGATTGATTGTATCTGCATTAGCTCCATCTGTTTTTCAGTGCTCCCTTGTCATCTGTCCACATTTTAGACATTACTGTATTTTATGTGTGTGAGTACTGTATATATATCTGAAATGAAGATGGATGGAGCAACAGGGCTTAGTGACCAATCTACACTGACCAGTACAGCTGCTCTAATCTGTCTCACACAGTTAAACGTGCAAGCTAGAATGCACACCTTAAAATTATGAGTGTTATTTACCTATAAAGCAACACTCATGTGACTTGTAACTGAAGGTAGTTTTGTTAGTTGCATAGTCTGTTAAAAAAACAACAACAAAAAAACAACAACAACAAAAAAAAAACAAGCTACTGTAAGTATAGCGTAGTGGATTGAACCCAAACCCTGAGGATGTGTGTGTGAGTTTGTGTGTTTATGGGCTATTCATGCCCGATAAATGTCTCAGTGGGCTCATTCTTTTGAAAATAAAAAACTGTTTCCATCTCTCCCTCCAAGATCACCTCATTCTTCCTTTCTTCTTTTTCTCCCTTTCACATATTCTGTCTCATTCTGAAATCACTGGGACGGGCACTCTTATGGTAAATGTAATGGGTATTATTTATTAGGACGCAGGGATTTAAAGTTTTGTTCCCAGACATGCACAAAACCAAACATATAATCACACTCACGCAATCTCAATTCCAGTCAAAAAAAAAAAATGGAGCTAAAAAAAACCACTTATGCGATATATATATATTTGACCAGAGGTGGCACGGTGGCTCAGTCGTTAGCACTGTCCTGGCTGTGCCAATTGGCATTTCTGTGTGGCATTTGCATGTTCTCCCTGTGTTCACGTGGGTTTCCTCTGGGTGCTTTGGTTTCCTCCACAGTCCAAAGACATGCAGTATAAGTAAAGTGGGTAAAACAAGTAAGAGCAAAGTGTAAAGGTTTAATTAGCAGAGTGATAGCACAGTTTTGCTCAACATATTGCAATGCACACATTATGGGTGACATATCAGAGTTCGCAAGAGGACAAATTGTTGGTGTGCATCTCGCTGACACATCTGTGAACAAGACAGCAAGTCTTTGTGATTATCTAGAGCCAAGGTATCCAGGGTAATGTCAGCATACCACCAAGAAGGACAAACCACATTCAACTGAACTAACTGTGGACACGAGGAAGCTGTCTGAAAGGGAGGTCTGGGAGATAACCTGGATTGTTATCTGGATTGAAAACATAAAAGAGCTGCCAAACTCACTGCAGAATTAAATGTGCACTTCAACTCTCCTCTTTCCACCAAAACCTTTCGTCGGGAGCTCCACAGAGTCAATATACATAGCCGGGCTGCTATAGCCAAACCTTTGGTCACTCATGCCAATGCCAAACTTTAGTTTCAATGGTGCCAGCAGCAAAAATCTTGGGCTGTGGACAATGTGAAACATGTATTGTTCTCTGATGAGTCCACTTTCACTGTCTTTCCAACATCCTGGAGAGTTACAGTGTGGATTCCCTGGGCCCAATACTTGTGAACATCCTGAAGGACCATGTGCACCCATGGGTTCAAATATTCCTGAAGGTGATGCCATGTATAAGAATGATTATGCACAAATACACACAGCAAGACTGGTGACAGAGTGGTTTAATGAACATGAAAGTGAAGCTCCCATGACCTACACAGTCACCAGATCTAAATAATTTGGGGTGTTTTGGAGGAGCGAGTTGGGAAATGGTTTCCTCCATCAGCATCATGCAGTGGGTTGGCCACTATTCTGTGCAGTTGGCATTTCTGTGTGGAGTTTGCATGTTCTCCCTGTGTTGGCGTGGGTTTCCTCCGGGTGAATTGGGTAAGCTAAATTGTCCGTAGTGTATGTGTGTGAATGAGTGTGTGTGGATGTTTCCCAGTGATGGGTTGCAGCTGGAAGGGCATCCGCTGCGTAAAACATATGCTGGATAAGTTGGCGGTTCATTCCGCTGTGGCGACCCCAGATTAATAAAGGGACTAAGCCAAAAAGAAAATGAATGAATGAATAAAAGATGTTTAGTGATGAACTGTTTCAGGTGTAATTTTGTCCCATTCTTCTCTTCCTGCAAACAAGTCTTAAGGTAGGCAACAGCACGGGTTTTTGATGTCGCATTTTGTGCTTCATTCTCTATTGAAGACAGGTCGGGACTGCAGGCAGACCAGTCAAGTACTCTTCCTCTGCAGCCAGGACTTTGTAATGTGAGCAGAATGTGGTTTTGCATTGTCTTGTTGAAATATGCATGGGTGTCCCTGGAAAAGATGTCTTCTTAAAGGCAGCATATTGTGCTGCAAAATCTCTATGTATGCCTTTTCTTCTTTGGTTCAGAGCACATGACGTCCATCCCCCCCCCCACCAAAAAAAAAAAGCTGCAATACTGATTCATCTGACCACAGTACATATTACCACTGTGTCATGGTCCACCCCAGATGCCTCAGAGCCCAAAGAAGTCGACAGCATTCTGGACATTGTTAACATAGGGCTTTGTTTTTAGCAAGAAAAGGATGTATATTTACATATATATCTGTCACTAAATGCATTATCAAAATTATTATTTTTCTTTTTACATCCTGACCCCACCACCATATACCAATAGCTGGACAAACAGTTCCCCCCCAAACTCACATCCACGTCAAACTAAACAAACAAATAGACAAACAAATAAAAAATGACAACAAAATTATATTTTGGGAATATTTTGAGAACATTCTAGGAATGTTTGTTTTTGCTTTCGGTAAATGCTTGTTGCTCTGCCCCAAATGCTGCTCTGGCTATTGTGTGTACATATACATGATCCACAACATTGAGGATGTCCAGTTTGTTGAAGGGTGTTAAAGAGTGGCATTTGTAGCGACTTTGACTTTTGCTGGGTCCAAAGCAGTACCTGCATACCAATACTACCCAACAGCCTATCCAGTATTTGATCAATGTTAGAGGAGTCTAAATGGGACCTAGTGCCAGGTTGTTGTTGATTCTTATATGGATAACTGTTTGATGGCAGAATATTTGGGGAAAATCAGTGTACAAAATACTAATAAGTCCCACTCTTTGTGTTTACTATTAACATATTACATTTACTCTAGGTGTTTGCTTAATGACAAAGTGGTTGTCAAACCACAAACATATTTACAATTTTGTCCCCAAAGTTCACTTAGGGATTCATTGGTTAACTGGATGTTTGACTGATTAAATCCATATCACACTATACCTCAGCCTTTGAAGTGTGTATGTGGTTTATTGGGTATATAAATGTAGCAGTGGGAAAGGAAGACTGGGCAACAGGAACACACTCAGAAATGTTTAACACGTCCTGACACACCCGCCCATTCCCTACTGGCCAGTCATCTGAAGGGATTTACATCCTTTCAGCACATTGTAAGTTGTGAGAATGTGTCTTTGTGTGCTGCAGTTGTGTTTGTGTGTAAGAAAAGGATCTATCATCGAGGATAAGAATACATGTTTTATGATAATGGAAAGGTTATTGTGTGTCTCTACAGCACATGCATATATGACACTGACTTTGATTGATTGACCTGAAATTAGAGCACATGTAAACCGATACACAGACAAGCACTCAAACAATCGTAAGACTCCAGTGCCTTGACTGTAATGCTGTAACAATTTTTTCTCTTTCTCATAGAACACACAAGAGATTATTTAATATACATATATACATAATAAAGCCAAGGAAACACATCACAAACTGTTTTATAGAGAACTGAATCTTTTCACTGTTAAGTCATTACTTGAAGTAAAACTCGTTCTTTTGTTATTTATGAATGAAGTATGTAAAAAAAGTGAAACAGTTTACAATGTATCAGACAGACACATGTGTGGATGGATTTTGACCAAGAACTAGACAAATAAACAGACAAAGAGATTATGACACAAAGGGAGAGAGTTTGAGAGAGGAAAGTGTGAGCAATGTTGCATGATTTCCCCTCTTTGTCGGTATGTGTGGATTGTTTGCAGTCTCAAATCAGTGTTGAAATCTCCTTCATTCATCTCCAGTCCCAATACACAACACACATATACACATACACTCCTACACACATCCCATCTCTCCAGATAACGCTCCATCTTTACCTTTTCTGGCATCCAATAAGACATTTCCTGGAAAAAATAAAACAGTCATGATGACTCCTTTGTCTCAAGCTTTTCGTCTTTTCCTCCTTTTTCATGTCAGTGTCTCCCAGTTGTCTTTTTCCCAGTGTAATCTATGTGCCTTTTTCTCTTGTACTGCTTTGTGCTGTTTATTTATTGATTGTGAGTGTCTCTGAAAGAATTGCACGCATTGGCTGAAGCACTGGTGATTTCATTTTGGAACATAGATTTAGGTAGTGTATACTGGCCCGATATCTCCACCTTGCCCACACATGCACACACAAAACATTACTCATTTGTGACTTTTTCTCAACATTATCAACTTTTGCTTCAGATAATCACATTTAGATCTATCACTGCAGGGCTAATGGTCATTTAAAACTAACATTTGTACTCATTTATAAACAGATTTTTTTTTCACAATGGAAGAATGATCCCGAGGCAGTGTTTTGTTTTTCATCTCATTATATTGTAGGACCCGATCAAAGGTTATGGGGTTTTCAGCTCCTTTGAGGCTCTTTTCTTACCTACCTATTTTAACTCTCTGAATGAGCCTTTCAAACAATTCAGACATCTCATTAAGAAACCCAGAATGTTTATTGAATAATTTGTGCTTGATTACACAGCTGGACAGCAACATGGCCAAATAGATTTGAACAATGCATAGTCATTAACCAGTCATGGATCTAATTGGACTGTGAGAGCCCTAGATCCTGTTTACGCCTGGTATTAACACCTGTCTCATTGGTCAGAGGTGTATTGCACAAAAGTAGAATTAAGAAACAAAAGTTGCAGCTGACCTAGTTTAATCACCGTAGTCTGTTGTAATTTTGCTGATCCAGGCTGAGAACGTGCTGCTATGTCAATCCCAGTGTAGGTAGCGGGATGAGTGCACTGTCCTGGCATTCTTAGGGTGTACTCACACTAGGCTATCTGAACCATGCCCAGGCGCGTTTGACCCTCATTTCCCAGGAAAGGTTCAAATGTGCGGCCCTGGTCGGTTGGAAGAGGTGGTCCAGAGTGCGGTTTGGTTGGGCTCGATTTATTAGAATTTAAGGATTTATTAATCATTCTTACTTTTCAATGAACGTGAACTGTCATAGTTTATCAAAGATGCAAACCCCTCGCTGCACGTCTGCTGCCACCTTCAGCAAAGCTTCTAATACCTACAGCAAGATGATTCTCATGAAAATATATGAGCGTCAAGTAGTGGATCTGTTCAGAGATTTGATTGTCACTGCACCCCAAACAACTTAAAATAATACAAAACAATACAACTAAAGCAATCTCTAATAGTTTCAAGCATCACATTTACTTAACTATCAAATAAGACCGTTTGAACCATCAAATTTCGATTGACTGGAAAATAGACAGCCATTTAATGTTAGGTGGAACACATTAGGTAAAATTACTGTAACTGCAAAGTTCCTTGTCATTCTTTGTAGGGATGCACCGATCCAAGATATCGGTTCAATACCACATATTTTTGCTGAATCGGATATCGGCCAACTAGGACCTATCCAAATCCAATTTTGCGCCAACAAAAGCCATGAAGGTAGCCTATTATAAGGCACTAGAAAGTTGTCATGTAGGCGTACTATATCCCAAATGTTCTGAAACCATTCGATAGTTTAATGTGAAGTACAGATGAATATTCAAGTGGTTAAATTCATGTTCACTTCAGCGTGTCCCTCTACTCAATCATTGCCAATCATTCTCCATTCATTTACAATTCAAACTGGGTGTCGCGTTCGGTTATGACAACAAAAACAAGATTATTTGTTCCTATTAGTTTGGATAATCAGTAGAGAAATGCATTTAGTTTTGCATTAAATGTGTTCATTTTGACCTGCAACAAGGAGTTCATTGCTGTTTCTAAATCATGTTACATTTTGCGCTGTGTCTGCATTTCCAACACTGGAGTAGAGAGGTTTATTACCTGCTCTATACACACAAAGTAGGCCTACCTTAAATTTATATTAGAAAAGGCTCAATAATCCATTAGACAAATCCTCAACGCACTGATTTCTTTCCTTTGTGCTGCTAAGTTTTAAAGTGTCCGCAGATACAGGAGAGCTGTGCGCTGTGTAAAATTATTCTCACAATGTGTTTCTGTTCTCTCATCCTTACGACCGAGTTCATTCTTCCAAGGGGAATACTTCAGAGCTGCGAATACTTTGTAAAGCCTGGCTCATTGTGGTCAAAGTAGTTTATTAAATTAATAAAAGTGAAACTGACCGGCGCAATTGATGATTTTGTCGTTAACAGTGAAAATTATTAAGCCTAATATAGGCTACTCTGAAAATCAGGAGTCGCCACAGTGGAATGAACCGCCAACTTATCCAGCATATGTTTTACGCAGTGGATGCCCTTCCAGCTGCAATCCATCACTGGGAAACACCTATAAACATTCATTCACACACACACACACACACACACACACACAAAACGGACAATTAAGCTTACCCAATTCACCTATAGCGCATGTCTTTGGAATTGTGGGGGAAATCGGAGCACCTGGAGAAAACCTACAGGAACACAGGGAGAACATGCAAACTCCACACAGAAAGGCCAACTGACCCAGCTGAGGCTCGAACCAGCGACTTTCTTGCTGTGAGGCGACATCGCTACCCACTGCCCCACCGCGCCATCCTCACTGTGATTTTATTTATATTAATATTTTATTTAACAAACCAGTTTGTGTTTTGGTACTGGAGCACATAAGCGGACCTTGTTTTGAAGTTTACCTCAAATGTTATTTGTTCTTCTTATTTATTTTATAACTGACCAACAAAAATTAAGATACAAATTATACCAAACGAAATTCGTTCCAAAAAGATAATTTTTTTTGACAAAACATATAAACAATGAACATAACTCTGCGGATGGATGATTTGCTTAGCTCCATGGAATATAAAGATTTAATTAATGCACCACTGTAATTGTTGTATCACAAACCTCTGTCATATATTTGCTACATTTTTAATTTGTCATAATTTTAAAGATTATGTCTTGAGCAACTGATATTTCCTCAGTGCTGATGTGCTTTCATTTTCTCCATCTCACTCACGGCAAGTTTAGGTGAGGGAGTGTTTAATAAGTAAAACTGGCCACAGACAGCTTAGTTTAGTCTGCAGCAAACCTGAAAAATATCAGGCTTTGCTGAAAGGCTGGTTATTTTACCAGCAATGAGGGTCAATAGGGGTTGCCTATTACAGATTTCAAAGAAAAACCTTAATATTAAAAAAGGAAACATAAGCTGGACCACAACAGATCCTATCAATGTCATAACGAATGCTCAAACAATGTAGCCTAGTTTACAGCAAGCATCACGTTTTTAGTTAGATTGTGTCGTCTGTCATATACAGTAGGCCTATAGGTCTGTTATTTTTACTAAAGAAGATATACTATTTGAGTTTATCAGCAGAGCTATAGAAACTGTATTATGTAAAAAAAAAACAAAAAAAACCCCAGCACAGTATTGGATTGGATCTGTATCGGTGAATACTATCGGAATCAGATCGGTTCCAAAAAAATGGTATCCGTGCATTCCTAATTCTTTGTTTAAGGGTAAAAAAAAAAAAAAAAAACATTTTCAGCCATATACTGTTTACATTTTAGTTCTTGCTCAATGAGAAGTTCATGTTGAAGCTAAATGTCCTAGTTACTAACATAACCCACGTTCCCCGAAGAGGGAGCAGTGACGTGTGTCTAAAACTTTGGGAGATCGCTATATGACCAATCACTCTAAAGAGTAAGAAAACGAGCCAATAAATGCCTATGAGTTGACAAAGCTCAGCTCCGCAGGTGCTGGTGATTAATCATTAGTAGAGTATATACCAGTGCACGCGGAGCGAGCTATTAGACTTTTAGCTGTTGAAGAGCCAAACACTCAGGTATCAGTTGGAGACCTGGCTGCTGTGGCATCGGAGACACGCGTCGCTGTTCCCTCTTTGGGGAACGTGGGTTACATTAGTAACCAGGACGCTCCCCTTCAGAGGAACTTCAACGTGTGTCTAACACTTTGGGAGCATTTATGGAAAGTGCCACAGCAGCTGAGCCTGTCACACCCCTGAAGTTTGCCAAGCAGGGCGTGAGCGCACCAGAATCAAGGGAGCAACCTTCCAACGTCCCCTAGGCCCTTTAAATTACCATTATATGGGAAAAATGTAGAATTTAGAATTGGGGGTCATAAATGTGGTTTTACCTAGCTAATGTTAGTTTAGAGATTTTTTAAAAATACGTCAGTACATTGGGAAAGCCTACCAGTCTCTTAAGGGGGAGGATGCTGTGGAGGCCACCTGCTACCCAAATGGGGAGACCTGATGGCAATATGGACATTTGGGCTAGACCTATCCAGGGGGAGTGCTATATGTGATAAGCTTATTAACGCGTAGGGAACACACGGGTCCGCCTGAGAAGGGGGAACACTCCATGGCTGAATGATGCATATGGGATCGCCAATGGGGATCACGTATAGCTGGCACCAATCTCCAGCACGTGGGTAGACCAAGTGGGCATACCAGACATTGTACTGGGCCAGGCACCCAGCTCCTCTGCTGATTCTGGTGCTGGAGGCCTTGGAGGAACTCTCTTGGGATTCGCCAGATGGGGAACTCGCTTTACATGGCAAAGCAATCGTTTTTGACACTGAGCTCAGTTTCCTCCTGATTGACCAGGGTACCCAGTAATCAGGAGGAAACAAGCTTTACTCAAAGATTTTAAAATCTCGCAAATGTGTTATGTGTCACCCAGCCCACAGCTCTACAGAATCTGTTATAGAGACACCGTGTACTCACGCCCAAAAGGAGGCACCGCTCCTTTATGTGTGCTCTAACTCCTGGTGGACATGGCTCGCCCTGGCACAGACAAGCAAGGGCGATGGCATCAACTATCCAGTGGGCTAACTTTGCTTTGATATGACACTTCCTTTCTGCCGAATCACAACAGAAAAAGAGCTGCTTAGAGATCTATGCTCTAAGTGCAATCACATTCAGCGCAGCAATAAAAATCATGGAAACAGCAATAAAAGGGCTGAGTCTGCCTCCTCCGTAGGCAGCGCTTGCATGTTTACTACATGTTCTAAAAGGGGTGGTAGGAACCTTGAGCACGTAGCTGGGCAGGGGTCTCAGGAAAAGGTGAGAGTAGGCCGGTCTGAAATCTTTGGCACGATTCGCTGACCGAAAATGCCACCGGAAACCTGACCCGATAACAACTCGACCTGTAGAGCTGTCTTTATGGACAGAAATACTGAATAGAGTGGCTCAAACGGACCTCACTGTAAACCACTGGGGCTTAGTGAGATCCCAAGAGGGCATGAGAGGGGGGCGGGGATGGATTTAACCATCTCACACCATGTGCCTCTGATGAACCGGCTGATGAGGTTATGCTTTCCCAGCACACTACCATCCGCCGCTTCATAGAGAGCGGAGATGGCAGCCCGCTAAACCTTCAGTGTGGAGAGTTACAGCCTACGGTTCAGCTATCCTGAATGAAGATAACACAACACTGATCAGGCATGTCCGGGGATCTTCTCAGAGAGAAGCGCTCCACATAGCGAACAGACTCCAATTTCAGCTGCGTGACTCCAGAGGAGCAGATCGCGAGCAAGCTGAGACATGCAGGGGATGTCCCGAGGCAGAGCTTGCTCTTTCCTGGTTGACCCGAAACCCCAACAGGTCGAGGTGCCGGAGCACCATGTCCCTGTGCATAATCGACTAGTTCAAAGACAGTAAAAATAAGCCAATCAATGAAGAGTCAAAAATGCAGATTCCCACGCGATGCATCCTCTACACATGGAAACAGGGAGAGCATGAAGGGGAGGACCCTGTACTGCCATGCTCAGCCCCCGACGCACAACGGGAAAAAAATGGTATGAGGAGGGAGAGAAGGAGACATAGGAGTGAGCGTCCTTAAGGTCTATTGCTGCAACTAATCCCACGGACGGACGCACTGGGGGATGCATTTCTGCATGAGCATCTTGACCGGCATACTGAACAGATAACGGATCAAAATGCGCAGATAGGATTAGTTATAACCCACCGACATATATAACTCACCGCCCGAATGAGCCACTATGACAGGCTGAGCAGTGCTAACCAGGCAGACAAAGTATGAACGAGCAGCATCACCGGAATGATTGCTGACGCACACGCGGTGGGGCAGCTTCCGGATGGGGAATGCTTACCCCGGGAAGCAGAGCATCCAGAGGAAGAGCTAAAAATAATAGATTGGCTCTTACCTTCCTCACAGGATCCTGCGAAGAGGCTGGAGGTGCGAGAGAAAGAAAGTGTACCAAAGCTGAGAGCTGGAAGCCAGCACGTCCCATGCTGGCAGCATTTGGGCTTCCACACCTGGAGGGAGGAAAAACTGCTCTTTCTTGGATCACTACATTCATCTGCAGGGGGAATCCCTGGCCCTTTACCAGGGAAAGAATGGTCCCCCTCCTCTCCAAGTGGCCCACCTCAGGAACACTTCGCTGTCTGATTACCGGACTTAATGGTGACAAGGGACAGGAGTGTCAACTTCCTGCGGGGGGCTTAGTGCGATCACTAGCCAGTGGAACAGGCTGTGACAGCGGAGTGATCTTGGAGTCGGGGGAAGAACTCTCTCAGCAAGGAACAGCAAGTGTGGACAGGCCCGGCAGGGGAGCAGTCTTCCAAGCCCACCAAGAGATGATCTGCCCTATCGCACACAGCTGATCTCTCATCATCAAGGACTCCTGAATAAAGTTCCCGATAGTGTCACCGAATAGGCCTATTTGGGATATGGGCGTGCCAATAAAGCGGATTTTGTTGCCGTGGTCGCATATCTACCACGGTAAGCCAAGGGTGGTGTTTCCGCACCACTGTGTGGCCATCATCCTCCCCAGGGCACGGGCGGCCAGCTTGAAGGTCATGAGAGCATAGTCGGCCACCATGTGGAGCTTATGTGTTAGGTGACACCGTGGTGTGGGCATGGCCATGAAAGACACAGATAACCCACCCGCCTTGGACCGGGGTCTCAGCTTACCCCTCCAGGTGGCGGCGCCCACCACCTGAGGAATAGCTTCATTCCCACTTACCGCCTTGCCATCAAGGGAGGTGAGGGGAGAAGCACACGAGGACCGGGCGAAGAAAAACGCCTTCTATGCCTGCGTGTGCTCACTGTGCACCCCGGCAAGAAGGGAACAAGGGCTGGGAAGATTACTCTTATATTAGCCTGCACGTTGCATCCCTCTAGTGGGTCCGGCAGTGAGAATGGGGGACAAGCCTTCTCCAACCCTACCGCTGAAGCAGCCCGGGAAGTGCAGCCATCATGTCCGATTTGAGAACCGTGACCACGCATTGCACCACGTAGGGTGGTAGCGAGCCCGGTCTGTCATCTGAACATGACATTTCGCCCTTCGATGTTGCGATGGCGTGAGCATCCCGGGGATGAACCGACACAACTCCTCGAAGCTTGGATAGGACTCACTGTGGAGAAGTGGGGGGTCTATGTGCAAACCGCTTTCACGGGGAGCAACAGGGGTGGCTTGCAAGCCGCAATCTCAGCTGCGCAGCAGACATGCCCTCGCAGTGAGAGTATGACCCCCAGACTTGTGATGCAGTACCTGTGCCCATCATCTGGAGATAGGAACCACCGCATCCTGAAAGCGTCTTGTAAAATATGTGTTGCCTGACCGTGTTGCTCTCTTAGGGGAAATCTGCTCTTTTATTAGACTGCTCTTTTACAAGTACCCACCAAAATACCCAGGAACAGGAGAATCACCCAGCTCGACCACCCGCACTGGATACATGAAGCTTGATCTCTTTGGATTCAGCTCAGCAGATGTTATTTCTTCAGTCACTCTGTGAGGGTCTAAAGCGGAAAAGTCTAACTGCTCACTGAGCTGAGCTTTGCAAACTCATAGGCATTTATTGGTCCATTTTCTTACTCTTCAGAGTGATTGGTCATCTAGCAATCTCCCAAAGTGTTAGACACATGTTGACGTTCCCTTTAGGAGGAAGTAAGGTTGTATAAAGATGTAATGCACTTAAAATACACACTAAATTATGTCTGCTATGACTTGCCTTAGCCTATATTTAACAGTACAAGTCAAAATTGCTGTTGAAGTGTCTTTATGGGACCACTGAGCCTGTAGTATACATAATTTTTAAGCATTCTCTAGGGTATGGGTACAGAATGTATGATGTCAATTTCATCATTAGAGGTATAGACACCTCTCAGTTTTTTAATTACACTTACAATGTACGAACAGCTCACACATGCAATTTGAATGCTTTTTACACTATTTAGTGTGCCCACAAGGTGTCAACACTGAACTGAGCTTTTGTTTCATAATCTGAAAAAAAATAAAAATAAAATAATGAAACGTATCAAAAACGACAACAAACCACTAAAGACAGCAAAACAGACAATATGGACAAGTGCTTCTGTGAGGTAATTGAAGTGAGAGGGGATTGAAAGAATATAGACAACTCACATAAATAACATTTAACTTATGCTTGAATGTGCATACAATACATTCTTTTTGTTTATTGCTTTGCTGCAATCAATTTGTCCACGAATTGTCAAGACCTTACAACCAAATACAGTAGATATAGATTTTTTACTTATAACTTTTAGAAAAAAAATGCAGACATCGGACAGGGATGAATCTTTCTAATTTCTAATGTTGAGCTTCTTTGTTTATGTCATGGTCTGTCCTGCATGTTGTCGTCACAGTTATTTGTTTGTTT
>CAIGQW010054471.1:6778139-6788923 GCA_903798125.1 Danio choprae
ACAAACCAAACACAGACACAAAGTGAGCACTGATTATTGCTGTCATTAACAGCTGGTTGGAATCCTTACACTCCAAACAAACAACCCAGGGGTGAGAGCAGTTGCCAGTGGTTACCACACAGAACAAAAAGCATTTCTTTCACTGTGATATTTCTTTCTTTTATTCCTTCAGCATCATTTCTTCATTTCTCGTTGTTTTTCCCTCGTTTTAGTAAACACCTGCCAAAAAAGTAAAGATTTGAATTGACAGAAGAGGTTTGAAGAGGTATAAATGTGAAGTGTAGCGAGCTGAAATGATGCACACAGACGGGATATGACTTGAGGTCAGATGAAATGTGAGGATCACCTCTGGGCTCTGTCATTTATAGCAAAAGACAGTGTGACCAGCAGGAGAACCACATGCACTGGGATGATGAACTGGAGCTGTATGTCAGTATGTGTTTGAGGTTTGTGTTTGTTATTATGGTGCTCAAGTCAAGTCAGGTCAAGTCATAATTTCATCAAAAAGTGAGCCAGATCTAGCCTCTACAGAACCACTGCAAGACTGTAATAAGGGAAATGGTAAACAAAGCATGTGGTTGTATTGGGAATGTTGACTATAATGGAACACTAAAATATAACCCTACATATCCAAAATAAGACAAAACTACCCGTTCATTTGTAAATCGAACTTTTAATAAATTGCTGTCACATAAGCCAAGAAATGATCAAATGTAATATCTATCTGTTTGTACGTGTAGACATTTATGTGTAGAGAAATAGTGTTTCTAGCACATTTGTCAAAGATGAAAAGGTTTTTTGTATTGCATAATATACTGTATAAAAGGTGTAGCTCTATGGTGGTTAAACAAGAAAAAAAGCTTGTTTTTGTTATATCCAATGAAAAGGAAAGGAAAGATGAGCACAAATTCGCCAGAACTACTGAGAGGAAGTCCCCACACAATGGCGCCGAAGTGAACGTTCCTGAGGTGGAAAGCTCAGCGATGGTACTCGCCGCTGCACTAAAAGAGCTTCGGGAAATCACTGGGACCGTTAAGCAGGAGCGGATCTCTCAAATGTCAGATCTTAGAAACTCCATCCAGGGCTCATTTGATGCCATTACGGCATCAGAGTCTACTATGCAAGGCCCGGTTACTGCAGCTGAGCAAAGAGTAAACAAAATAAGCGATGCCTCAGTCTTCTCAAAAAAGACAACAAGGCACTGAAAAATAAGCTAGAATATATAGAAAACAATTACAGGCAAAATAATATCCACTTGGTGGGATTGAGTGAGGGAGAGGAAGGACGGGGCACGATTCAATTCTCTAACACATGGCTACCGAATGTTTTGGGACTTGAAAATGTTGTCATCAAGCACACTCACTGAGTCCTGGAGGTGAGGATTCGGGAAATTCTGCATTTCTTTTGTCAAGCCACTCTTGAACAACAGACAGCGTCAGAAGAGTCTCTCCTGGACTAAAGACTGGACTGCTGCTGAGTGCTTCATAGTTATGTTCTGTGATGAAAGTAAATTTTGCATTTCATTTAGAAATCAGGGTCCCAAAGTAGAGAGGAGAGTTGTTTGAGGTTTTTGGGGTGCAAGTCATCTGCTGGTATTGCTCCACTGTGTTTTCTGAGGTCCAAGGTCAATGCAGTTCTATACTAGGACGTTTTAGAGCACTTCATGCTTCCTGCTGCTGATCAGCTTTATGGAGATGCAGATTTCATTTTCCAACAGAACTTGGCACGTGCACATAGTGCCAAAGCTACCAGTACCTGGTCTAAGGACCATGGTATCCATGTTCTAAATTGGCCAGCATACTCGCCTGACCTTAACCCCATAGAAAATCAAATAGAAATTTAGGGAAAGATGCGATATGCCAGACCCAACAATGCAGAAGAGCTGAAGGCCATTATCAGAGCAACTTGGGCTCTCATAACACCTGAGCAGTGGCACAGACTGATCCACTCCATGCCACGTTGCATTGCTGCAGTAATTTAGGCAAAAGGAGCCCCAACTAAGTATTGAGTGCTGTGCTTGCTCATACTTTTCATGTTCATACTCATACTTCAGTTAGCTGAGATTTCTAAAAATGCTTTCTTTGAATTATTCTAAAGTAATATTCAAATTGTCTGAGATAGTGAATTTGGGTTTTTTATTAGTTGTCATCAAAAACATCAAAATTAAAAGAGATAAACACAAAATATATACCAGTCTGTGTGGAATGAATGTATACATTATACAAGTTTCACTTCTCGAATGGAATTAGTTTAATAAATGATCTTTTTGAAAACAATATTTTAATTATATGACCAGCACCTGTAGATTTGTAGCAACTTGTAGATTAGATGAATACATTTCTCACTAGTCTTTGCAATTGTATTGTAAAATTGCGATAAAGGGCTTGCTTAAAGAAGAAGAATATTCTGGATTGAACAAAAGCAGGACTGGATCTCAAATTCAATAGAATGAATTGCCAAGTAAACTCCCCATGTACCTTCCTTTCTTTCTTTCTTTCTTTCTTTCTTTCTTTCTTTCTTTCTTTCTTTCTTTCTTTCTTTCTTTCTAATGGATTAGACTTTCTAATGGTCATTATAAAAGGTTCTTTCTTTCAGTGCCATTGCAGTTTGTTCTGAACCAGTTTGGATGCACAAAATAATAAATACTGTAAAGGGTTTAAATTGTACAAAAAAAAAACTCACACTCCAGGGTGCAGAGACAGGACATAGATTTTTATAGAAAAACTATGACAGAACAAGATGATAGATAGATAAGTACCTCCAAAAGCTCTGATTGATCTTAGAGAGAGAACAAACATAGAAACAATATAGAAATACAGGGTTATTTGTTTTGCTTCCATCAAATGTAATAAAATTCAAAAAAGTCATTTTCAATGAAAACTGACATCATCTGTTACATCAACTGTGTGATCAGGCTTCACAGATCTTGCGCTACATGTCTGACCAGGTCTTAGAGCGCTTAGAGCTACCATTGGCATACAAAATATGGAATGATTTAGGGCGTAAATAATGTATGTTAAGGTTCTAAAGTGAGCATGGACATGTATTAACATGGATTTATGTCCCAACTATGAATTCTTATAGGCCTACAGGTGAAGGTCAAAGACCATCATCTGGTGAATGTTACACCATGTCCAATGGTTAAAGATGAATGCAGCATTTTTAATGGTATCCTAATATTCTTGTCATTTGTCAGTCACTTCTTTATAGATCTGCATTTGTCATGTTTATTTTAAATTTAATTTGTTTATTTGACGCTCGTTAAATTGATGTGTTTTTGGCATGAACAATGATGTAAAACTCAACTCTAGAGCCTTATTTAGACAAATACTTTCTTCAATACACTACAACAGGACATTGCAGACATATCCCTTTGTTTATTTCTCCAAAGTTTGCAGACAGAGAAAAATGCTCACACATCTGGTAAAAAGGAAAGCAGCCAGGGTGCATGTTTGTATATGTTTGACATTGGTTACTCTTCTATCAGCACTGTTTTGCCTTGATTGTCTTCCTTTATGTGCTAAATCTAACATGTCTTTCTCTTATTTCATGGTGCTTTTTCTGCTTTTCTGGGTGTCACCTTGCTCTGGGGCTATAGGGGGAAGTGTTGGAGTGCTAGCCCAGATCAAAGCCTCCTGGCTGGGTTAGTGCTCTCGCTGTCGCCTCTCTGAGCTCTGGAGGTGCCGGCACTCACAGCTGCTCCTGACTTCAGGCTAGTGACGTCTGCTGCAATCGGCACTGTCAACTACAATCAGGGACAGAGTGATGAACATAGTAAACACACAGTCTTTTTGTATTATTTCTCAAAGACGTCATGGTTTTGAAATCATTACTGAAGTAATTGAAATCATTAGACTTGGCATAATTTGCTAAATGTATGAGACTTGCAAATGTCTGGTTCACTTCAGAAGCTGTTTTTAAGTGCTTTCCTTTTTAAAAGTGTCATAAAGTGCATTTATTCAACATGATAAATTGTCCTATGATATCTACAGGTATTGTGGGTTTGTGGCTTAGGTAACACACACACACACACACACACACACACACACACACACACACACACACACACACACACACACACACACACACAGTGTGATGTACTCTGAAATACATAGAATAACCATAGTTTGTCAAAAATTATTAAAATTGAGTAGAGCTTGTTAAATGAAAATATTTTCAGGCTGAAGTGGGTATTTTAGGTAGAAAAAGTAAGTGAGCTATCTTTTAAAACAGTTTGTTCCTGAATTGTGTTGTGGGTGAAATATAGGCTAAATCATAATTATACTTGACAAAATGAGAGGCAGGATTTTATATCCACCTCCACATAAACATATGAGTTACTTTCACTCCAGAAAAATCCCAGAATGCGCATAAATGTGCAAAAAACACTTATATTCAGCAGTCTACATGTGATAGTTGCCTCATTACAAACATAGGCAACAAATTTCACAATATACATGTTAAACTAACAAAAATTACAGTTAAACAGACTATATGCTGCTTCAGGGGGTGCTAAATAAATGTATTATCTGTATGTGATGAAGTTCTAGTGAGGTAATAAGGTAAGTTTAATGACGTTTTTATTTAACATAAATAATTAAGAGCACTCCCAGCACATTTCTCTCAGGTCCTGGCTCTCTCTCTCTCATCTGCTGTTTTGCTGGGCTTAAAGCACAGTCTCTCTGTCCCAATCACTGCAAAACACAGGTGTCAGTAATGCATTTGATTGACCTATTATAAGGCCCCTCTGTGACTTTGGCTGTTTCTCAATATGCATTCTTGCATCTTTGTGTTCTCGTGTAACATCATCATCAACTGCCAAAGTTCAGTTCCAAAACTCAAGACTGCAAGAATGGAGGATGCGTAAATGTTCCCAGATGCGTTCTTGATATCGAGGATGCATAAATGCAGACTTGAGCGCAAAACCTTGCATTTAAAAACACTTTCTTTGTCTTATAATATGTATTTATTTTTATCTAATTATCCCAACGACTTCCATATGATTTGTTAAGCAATTCATTTGTTCCCAAACGTCTCCTTTGTGTGAGGCTAATCTGCGCTGATTGGTCCGATGACGCAGTCTGTTGTGATTGGTCGACTGGGTTCAGTGCAAGACAGAGAGAAACGCCCAGCATGGTTATGAAGTAGCCAGGGTTCAGAGTATATACGTGAGCCCAATGCAGGAATGAATTAAAGCAATGATGTTAAACACCAGCATATTCCTCTATTCTTAACCACAATCCCAAGTAATACAATGACACACATTCAGCATTAATCCACACAGTGGCAAAAGTTGCACTATTTTGAAAATTGACCGTGCAGCGTGTGTGAGGAACAGCTGAAGGTGGCCATAGCAACAAACAGCAGGAGATCGTGAGCACAAAACGCATTTAAATTGGAAGGAAGAAGCACATGTCGCGTTTTCAATGTGGTTTTGGACATGATATGTGAATAGCCCTTAAAGATTTAACCTGAGAGATGCATTACAAGCACTGATCTATAATAGATCTGTGATTACAAGCCGTGCGGAGTGATTACTAGTTACAACACACAATTAAGTACATATTTTGCAAACTACAGAAAATGAGGCAACCATTGTAATCACACCACGTTGTGTAAGAAGGAGAAACGCATACAGGATCTTAAGGAAGAGGAAACTGGTCCATACAAACTGTGTAACAGTTACTGACAAAGTCCCATATATTAGTAGTCTTTGCTGCTCCTTCCTTTAATTACAAACGGCTGGTGAATCCGGCGCTGCCGGGTTGGTTATTGTATTAATCATCAGAAAAATGACAGGAACAAACAGCACACGGTTGGATATACTATGGTGTTGTTGTGAAAATGAACTTTAACCCTTTATTCCCCACAGCCGCATGTCTGATCTCTCAGTGATAGTAATCTGTGTCTGAAGGGAAAGGTGCGTTCACGTTTTACCGGATCTAGCACTACATATTTGGCTATGTCCTGTATTGACGTCGACGCGTGCAGGCAAAAGATCCGAACAATAGACGAATCATTCATTTGACTCTGAGTCGACTAAATAGAATCAATAGTTTTAAACACGGTGCACAGTGCACTTTCAGATTTAAACCTCAGTTGGATGTTTACATTCACTTAGAGGTGTTACACACTGCATGGATAGTAATTTTCAAAAACCCATAATAGGGGCTCTTTAATAAAGACATTAAGTGTTTATTTGCTGACATTCGTATTAAAATCTGCTTTATTTGTATTGTGCAAAGTATATTTGTAAAGTTTTTGTGCATGTTATATATATTTTAAAAGGGGGAAAAACAATAAATCATTGTATGAATGATGTAAGTTTAAATAAACCATCAGGCAGAACGCAGCATCTCATTTCTCACAGGACGTGTTCTGTGTTTTTTGCGGTTTCCCGATGTAACCTGGCAAAAACGAGAACGCCAGTCTGATCTCTGTGTCCTTGGAATTAAGAAACAGCCACTGTATTTCCAGATTTTTCCATTCTAACGCTGAGCTGTGATGAAGCTCCATGCCTGGTTGCATTACCTGAGAGCTCTTTAATTCCAATTTCGTTTTTATTAAAAATAAAGAAAGATTATTAATTTATTTATTATAAATTAACCCTTTTAGTTGTAAATCCCCACGTTAGTTTTCAATGTGACTGTTATTTAGACCGCATTGCTTTAAAATTTTCATGGCATCGAGACAAGTATATCAATATCCCATTGAGTTTTGTAGAGACAGATCAGTCTCAATAATAATACCTTTGCATTTATAAAATTCATCAATGCACAACACAATTTGTAAATTCAAAACACAGTTCATAAATCCACAACTCCAATTCATAAATTTAAAACACAAAAAAGCAAAAATATTTCCCAAATGCTCACACATATGCATCTTACATAAATTAAAAAGTTCTTGGATGACTTTCCTCATGCATTTATGAATTATGTAAGATGTATTTATGAACCACTAAATGTGCATTTGAAAATACTCACACGAGCATGGAGTCCTTTAAATTTGTGTGCGGTATTTTTGAGACCTTCCTGACAGGACACTATTCCTACATATAATTTTTTTGGAGGATATTCTGTTTAGCCAATCGTGGTGAGTTTTTAATCCACCAATCAAAACACTCTTTACTTAACAAACTAAAGAAACTCCACCATTTAAATATTATTTTATATAAAATAAAATACATTGTTTTAGCAGTATTATTAGACATTTGTCAAAAAATAAATAAGCTGAGTAGCGTTATATATCAGTAATATTGAGTACGAGGATCTTATATCATTCGCGAACGGGTTGATTCAATGCATTCAGTAACAAATCTTACTGAATGAATGATTCAAATGAATCGATTAAATAAACGACTCGTTTAGTAATACAATCATTTGCTGCCACCTGCTGGCATTTTCAGAATATCCTTTTGCCGATCACCTCTGTGATCAGAATGTTATGTTTGAATTGAATCCCATGAAATTTTGCCGTTTTATGTAAATGCATTTATTATCTAATTCACTTTTAGATGCAGATACTTTGCGCCACTTATGTAGCACAATAATGCTATAAAAATCACTTATTAAATTGTTATCAGCCTATATTATTCTGATTAAATTGCTAAAGTTAGCTTTAAAGATATCATTCTTCTTTTTTTTTCTTTTTTTCAAAATAAACACGTATTCCAATTTTGGTTCTTGCAACACATTTCAAAAAAAGTTGGAACAGTAAACAATCCCCCTTTGTAATGTTGCCATTACTTATCACAACACTTAAAAGATGTTTAGGGACTGAAGACATCAAGTGATGAAGTGTTTCAGGTGTAATTTTGTCCCATTCTTCCTGCAAACAAGTCTTAAGGTGGGCAACAATATGGGGTCAAAACAGACACATTCTGTTTTGGAGATAGGTTGAGACTGCAGGCAGGCCAGTCAAGTACCTGCATTCTATTCCTCCACAGCCAGGACTTTGTAATGTGTGCAGAATGTGGTTTTAAAATGTCATGTTGAAATATGCATGGGATCCCTAGAAAAGATGTCTTTTTGAAGGCAGCATATTGTGCCCCAAAATCTCTATGTACTTTTCAGTATTAATGGTGCCATCACAGAAGTGCAAGTTACCTTTGCCAAGGGCACTGATACAACTCAATACCATGACGGACCCTGGCTTTTGGACCTGTTGTTGGTAACAGTCTGGATGATCCTTTTCTTCTTTGGTCAGGAGCACATGGCATCAATGTCTCCCTAAAAATACCTGAAGGTCTGATTCATCTGACCACATTACACATTTCCACTATGTGATGGTCCATCCCAGATGCCTCATAGCCCAGAGAAGTCGACAGCGCTTCTGGGCACTGTTAACATAGGGCTTCCTTTTACCACAGTACAGTTTTCACTGCCATTTGTGGATGTAACTACTTATTGTGGTTCTTGACAAAGATTTGACAAAGTAGTGAATGATGATTTTTGATGCAGTGCCGCCTAAGGGAGCAGAGATCTCAGTTGTTTGGCTTAGGCTTGTGAACACTTTTTTACACAAGGCTATGTAGATTGGATATTGTTTCCCCTTAATAATATCTTCAGTCTTTTGCACCTTTAAAAACCTTTAAAGCTACAGTATGAAACTTGTGCCTCATTATCCCTGATTGAGAAATTAAATTGGAAGCTATTTTTATGTGGGCTGTACTTTCTTGATCAAATGATTTATGTAATGCTGATGCTATGTGTATATGTGATCATATAATTTGTGATCAAAAGGCCTTAGCAGATCACTTTGGGTCACTATTTTTTCTCCACTCACATTCTGTCACGGTCACAGAGGGAAGAGATGACAGGTATTAGTGCTCAGGGTGTTTATTTAAAACACAAAGGAAATCTTCACACCGTAGTGCAAGTGGTAATACGAGAGTACACAGTCTTAGGGTGAAACAAACAGTCACTTCCCTTTCGTGTCGAGCAAACTGGTCACATTAGTTAGCCTCGATGGATACGCAGATGAGTCATAGGAGAATTAGGAAGAGCACAAGGAGAAGATGACCATCCAACGACGATTCCAGCCGACGAGTGAACGAGGAGTGAGTATAAATAGTGCGTGGGTGATGGCTGGAGCAGGTGAGTGTTGTTATGTGCACAGGTGTTCGTGATTAGTAATCTGGTGATTGTGTGCGGTGTGTAGTGGATGGTAAACGTGAATGGTGACTGGGGCTGATGGAACGTGCAGAGGGTGTGACAGTACCCCCCCCTCCACGGGTGACTCCTGGCACCCTAGACCGGCAGCGAGGACGACCACGGCCTCGGGGAGCTGGGCGGTTGGGATGTTGTTGGTGGAACTCCGAGGAGAGTGGGGTCTAGGACGTCGTCTCGTGGTGTCCATGACCTCTTCTCGAGGCCAAATCCCTCCCAGTCAATCAGGTACTGCATGCGGCCGTCTCGCCGCCGGGAGTCGAGAATCTCCTTGATGCGGTAGATGTTCTCTCCCAGGATCTCGGGTTGTGCTGGAGGGGGAGGCGGTTCCGGGTCTGTGGAAGGACGAGGAACAGGGTCAGTGTAAGGCTTGAGCAGTGAAATGTGGAAGGCTGATATACGTGAATGTGGAGGTAGGTTGAGGCGGTATGTGACGGGGTTGATTTGTGAGTGGATGGTGTATGGCCCTATGTAGCGGGGACTCAGCTTCTTGCAAGGCAGTCGGAGGCAGATGTACATACCTTGCCATACCTTGTCTCCAGGGTGGTATACAGGGTTGGGTAACCTACGGCGATTGGTGGCGTCGGTGTGCCTCCGAACTGCTTGCTGGAGATGGACGTGAGCTGAGTCCCATACCCTCTCACTCTCCTGGAACCAGTGATCTACTGCGGGAACTTAGGATGACTCGCCGGTCCAAGGAAACAATGAGGGTTGGTAACCTAGAACAAACTGGAAGGGGTTTGTCCGGTGGAGGCTTGTCGAAGGGAGTTTTGGGCATACTCGGCCCACGGTAAATACTGGCTCCAGGTGTTTTGGTGCTGGGCACAGTATGTCCGGAGGTAACGGGAGATCTCCTGGATCTTCCGTTCGGTCTGGCCATTGGTTTGAGGGTAGTATCCGGAGGAGAGACTGATGGTGGTTACTAGGAGTTGGAAGAATGCCCACCAGACCCTGGAGATAAATTGAGGCCCATGGTCGGAGACAATATCTTCAGGGAGACCATAGTTGCGGAAGACGTGTTCGAACAGTGACTCTGCTGTTTCCAAGGCGGTAGGAAGTGCTTTGAGTGGGATGAGTTTGCAGTGTTTGGAAAATCGGTCAACTACCACCAATATGGTGGTGAAACCTCTAGAGGGAGGTAAATCGGTGGCAAAGTCTATACCGATGTGGGTCCAGGGTCGGCGGGGAATGGGTAATGGTTGTAATTTTCCTTCTGGAAGACGGTGAGGAGTTGTGGTGATGGCGCAGACCGAACACCCCTGAACATACTGGGAAACATCTTTGGCCTCCCCGGCCACCAGTATTTCTCTTTGAGGAGCGAGAGGGTCCGCCTGCTGCCCAGATGTCCTGAGCCGAGGGATGTGAGCGTACTATCGAGGAGTGAGAGCCGATGACTGGAGGGCACGTAGGTTAAGCCTTGGGGAAGTTCAGGAGGAGCGGGCTCCTCGAGGGTAGTGACACGAATTTCCTCATCCACTCGCCACAGGATGGGTGCTAGGAAGATAGAGGGAGGTAGTACTGGTTCGAGAGTGTCTTAAATGGGGTTAGGTGAGTACATGCGTGATAATGCGTCCGTTCTTATGTCCGGATTGGTAGGTTATGGAGAAATTGAAT
>CAIGQW010054471.1:6797687-6816381 GCA_903798125.1 Danio choprae
CTTGTGGGAGCTGTAGCCCCCCCCAGGGGAGGGTGCTTCAGAGCCAAGTTGGCCCCGGGGCCAGAGTGTCCGAATCCCCTCGCGCACACACACACTCACTGACCGATAGGAGCTTGTCTGACACGCCCCAGGGGAAGGCACCCGCTCCGGGCCCCCCTCCCAACATGTGGTAGGGCCCCTCTATGAGTTGTGGTTGATTCCTTCCCCGCCCAGGGCGTGCTCTCAGGGGGGTGTCCCTCCACACACAAACCCCTCCGCCTCCGTCTGCGGGATACCCAGGTGGCCCGTCCGGTTTGATCCCTTGTGTGTCTGCCGCTGCGCCTGTCCGCCCGCCCGCCCGCCCCTGGGTTTATCCCCGCTCGCTCTCGGCCTGCGCCGGCCCCCCTTTCCCCCTCCTGCCTGCCCCCCCCTGGAGGGAGGGGATGGTTGGGTGGGCTTTAGTAGAGTCCGGCGGGGTGAAACCGAGAAGGGCGGCGGTGCGTGCGGACTTGGTCGCAGCCCCTTTGTCCCCCCGGCTAATCCCAGAAACATACTGAGAAAAAAAGGGGTTTAAAGTTACCCCACCAAAAAAAAAAAAAAAAAGTCGTGTAAAGTCCCCACACGGCTGGTGCGCAGAGAAAGCTGCCCCCCGAAATGATGCGATGGTTTACCGGGTTTCCTTTTGAAATCAAGTCCGTCTTTTAAAGCATTGGAACCAGTTGGGAAAGGATCTGAAGGCAACGGGGGGTTACACGCAACACACACCCTGGCAGCGGCGGCGGCGGTGGCGTCGTCGTCGACATCGGGTGTCCTTCCCCTTTAAGGGGGGATCCAGCGGAAGAACGCGGAAGTAGGATGACTTGGCGCCTCGTTTTAGCTTGCTCCCCGCGGCGTGTGGGTCCCTTTCCCCTCCATCTTTTGTCTTGGACGGTCATGGCCCAATGCGCGCTCTGTCTCAACGCGTACAGCCGGCTCTCGCCGCACCTGTCTGCGGTTCACAAGGTGTCAAACTCGGAGGAGAAAAGGCTTTTGCTCTTGCTGGCTTCTGGCCGCGTGGACACGCGGAAGACGCCGTGTCCGGTGCCTGGCTGTCGGAGGACGCCGGCCCGCCTAGACAGACACCTGAAGCGGCACGCCGAGCTCTCTGCCTCGGCCCGGAAGGAGGCAATGTGGAAAGCAAAGCGCCGGAAGGTAGCCCGAGAACTGCGGGAGCTGCAGTCCACTCACCCGTCCGTCCCCGTCGTCTCGCGGCTAGCGTCCTCAGAAGAGGAGGAACCAGACGACCCCGAAGCCGGGCGTCCGTGCGCCGACCCCCGGTGTCGGCGCTCTACGGAGCGCATCCAGGCCCAGCTGTCAGACCTAAGCAAGCAGGTGGAGAGGGTAAGGTCAGCCCTGGGCAAAGTCACACGCCGATACTGGGAGTTGCGGAGAGGAGGAGAAGGAGGGTAGAGGAGGAGGCCTCCTGCACCGCCACCATCGCCCGACCCGGCCCCCAGGCGAGGGGCTGGGCAGGCGGCCCGAGGTCCCGCCGGGCCTCTGGAAGTCTACGATCCGCACCGGCATTACCCCTATCCGGACCACGTTCCGGCCCTCAGTTGAGTATGGGTTTCTGCTGTGTTCCGTTGAGCCCTTGCGGGGGTGGTGGTGGCGGCGGGGGTGGTGGTGGTGGTGGTGTATTACGGCTGACTTGTGACTTTCGTCCTCACTCTGCAGACCAGCTTTTGGAAGAGTTCGAGGGCTTCCAGCTGGGCGGCGACCCCACTGCCCGCCTGAGAAACAACGTTTCGTCCAAGCTGACCAGGATCAAGGCGTTCCTGGGGTACATGGCGAGAGGGCACGCCGACCTAGCGAGCCTTCTTTTTCTCAATCAGGCCGCGCGAATCCGAGCCTGGTCTGCCCAGCTGGGCCGCACTCGAATGGCGGAGCCCACCCGGCAGCACTACCTGAAGAACGTAGCCCAGTTCTTAGATTATCTCTCGGAAACGCCGCCGGCCTCCTGCCGCCTCTCCAGCACTGCCCTGGTCGTGATACGAAGGGAGGTCAGAGCTCTGATTCGCGGCGTACGCCGAAACGTCGTGGTACACGAGGTGAGAAACCAAGCAGGCCAAACAAGGCAAGTTAATCTCGAAGGCCAGCCTGCTCCGATGCCACCGGACCGCTGGCAGAAAAATCCCTGCCCTTCTAGGTGAGTGCTCAAGTCGGTCAGTGTGTTCCCCTAAGAGTGTATTCTGTCTAATGGATAATGGATCCTGCCTTTTCCAGCTAACCTCGAGTCCAATCCGGATACCAGGCAGCAGTGGCGGTTTTACGGCTTCCTGACGGGCTACCTGACCTCCATCTCTGGACACCGCTGTGGCGTGTTCCAGAATCTGACCATCCAGGAGGTCGAGGAGGCCCTGAGAAGCTCAGACGGGTCTGCCTACGTCATCAACGTGAGTGTGGCTCTGCGGCAGGGGGGGGGGCACCGGTGGAATGCACTCGCTCACTCATCCGGCCGCTGTGCCTCTGCTTGTTCCATGCCAGATCACGACCCACAAGACGAACCGGGCTTTCGGCGCGGCCCAGTTGTCTCTCAACAAGGAGGAATACAGCTGGTTTCAGCGGTTCTTGAACCTGCGGGCTGGTCTCCCGGGTGGGAAGCAAGCCGTCTATTTCTTTTTCACCTCCCGACCCAGTACCTGCAAGGCCCTGAACAAGTACTTTCAATCTGCGTGGTGCAGTATGGGGCTTCCAGGAAGACCCACCTTCACAGACCTCCGAATAGCTATCGCAACGCACGTGAGTACGCATGTAACCCCCCTCTTGGATGCACACGACGGCCAGCGGCTCTGACCCTAAAATGTTCTCTCTCTCTCTCTCTCTCTCTCTGATGCAGGCCAAGAATGCGCATTCGTCAGAGGACCGGCGCAAGATCGCATACTTTATGTGTCACGACACCGCGACCTCTGATAAATTCTACGCGCTTCACCTTGGCCCTCTGCAAGCACGCGAGCACCGCAGACTCTTCGAGAGAGCCTTGGAGGAGGAGGAGGAGGAGGAGGAGGAGGACGACGAGGACGAGGAGCCGCCGCCGGCGGGCAAAGCAGGCCAACCAAGGAAGGGGGGTAAGAGGGCAGACAGTCCCGAGTCACCCCTGGTAAGTCAGTTCGTCTTGGGCACGAATGTGAACAGCAGGGCATATGATTTTGGCTTACTGTGTCTCTGCTTCTGCCTCAGGAGGGCACCAGCAGGAGGACGATGCCATGGCAGCCGGTTACTGGCAAGAGCCAGCGGGTACGGCCGCTCGAACCAACGGATGACTCTGAATCTCCCTGAGGAAAATAATCATGTTTTTCTTGAAACAATAAAGTTCCATACGGTGTTCAGACATTAATCATCGCTATGCAGTGTTTTTTTTGGGGGTGGGCTGGTGTGTGGATCCAGGTTCAGCCTTGGTTTAATAGCCTATCGGGACAAATGATCCCTCTCTCGGTGTATTAAATGGATGGGGGCATGTGGGACGCCCCCGGTCCAGGTTCAGGCTTGGTTAAAAGCCTATCGGGACAAATGATCCCTCTCTCGGTGTGTTAAATGTGGCAAGTGGGATGCCCGGTCCAGGTTCAGCCTTGGCTAAGAACCTATCCGGGACAAATGATCCCGTTTGCAGCACAAACGGATGCGAGCCTGGATGAAAAGGTCCAGGTCTGCGCCTGGTTCGAATGGACATCGGGATGGTAGTCCTGCTCTGGGTATTAGCAAGCATCTCCCGGGACGGCTCTGTCCTCTGAGCTGCATAAAGAGGTCAGGCGATGGCTCCCCGAGAGACGGGCTTGACTTCTTGGAGGAAACCCACGCCAACACGGGGAGAACATACAAACTCCACACAGAAATGCCAACTGACCCAACCGGGACTCGAACCAGCGACAGTGGTGACCTTCTTGCTGTGTAAATAATAATTAAAATTCCTTTGTTACTAGTTCTAAAATGATGTTTTCAAATGAGCAATTGTGGATTTCGCTGAGATTTGATCTTTGGCAGATGTTAAGTATAGCCAATCAATAATAATAATAATAATTGCTGTGAGGTGACAGCGCTAACTTTATTATTTTTTAGAATTTATTTTTATTTATTTTTTTGATTGGCTATACTTCCTTCTGCCAAAGATCAAATATCAGCTAAATCCTCCATTGCTAATTTGGAAAAATCATTTTAGAACTAGTAACAAAGGAAATTATAATTTTTTTATTGCATTGTGTAGAAAGTTGTAATAGCTTAGTGATGACAAATCTGAAGATATTGCTCACATATGAGTTTACTCTAAATTATGTAAAACAAATAATTAAATCAACAATAAATCAGTCTGTATTACTCAACTGCATCCAGGAATTCCCCAACATTAGTCCCACAAATGGCCATACAAAGCAAACTCTTAATTACAATGATATACAGAGTTTATTCTGTATTATGCAGAAGACATAGATGGACTTAGAGAGAGTGATATGCCTTTATCTTTGCCAAACTCAAACTCATCTTTATAAAGCATTGCTTTGAATGAACACTGCATGAGGAAAGCAATGTATCCTTTCAACAGAGGGATTTACCAACATTGCTTTTTCTCCCATTCAATATGTCTGATAAAGGTCAGGACACTAAAATGTTACATTTAATAAAATTAAAGCAAGTATTGATAGTGTGCAGGATTTATTGTTTGTTTTTTGCTTTTATTCAATATAAAAGTCTTTAGGACTGACTCGCAGATGCTGCCAATTAATCAGGCGAGTATATAACCAGCACCTGTAGGAGAGCAAGCCAGACTTTTTTCTTCGCAAGCAGCAGCAGGCGAGCTGGGTCTTTCTCCCGTCCCCTAGGCATTTTACTGGGTGTCTAAAAGAGCAGTTTCAATAAAGAGCAGATTTCCCTAAAAAATCTTTTCAAGATGTTGTTCTGATCGTGCATTTCTGCATGCGGTGGTTTCCTCTCCCTGGATGATGGGCATGATCACTGCATTACATGTCTGGGGGTCCAGCATGTTGAAGCGGTGCTTGCGGAGAGCTCATGCCCTCACTGCGAGGGCATGTCTGTTGCGCAAGGTTGTGAAGTTGTGGCTCACTCTTGCAAAAGGGTGCACCACCCATGCTGTTCCCTCGCAAGAAAGTGAGGGTTACAGTGGGGGCTTATCTGGCACCTTCGGGAAAGCTTCTGGAGTGAGCATTCCCATCCCAAGCTGCCTCACCGCTGGTGTGACATAGTGGCTCATTCGGACCATCAGACTCAGTTATGCAATTCAGTTCACCAAATGGCCAACCAAGTTCACGGCTGTGCATTTGACTTGCATGGCTTGGCATGGCATGGGCATGGCACCGGATTCCCATCCCCTCACTGTGTTGCCACACCCTCAGCCCTTAGATGGACCTGGCCTTCCTACGGGCCAGAGTGCTCTTAGAACAAGTGTCCAGGCATGTTGTCTTCACACCAGATACTGGCTGGGGGGCCATGTGCAACATGCATGCAGCTGCGGGTTCATGAACTGGATCCCAGTTGCATTGGCATATCATATGCTTGGAGCTGTTGGAAGTGTTCCACGCTCTCCACCGGTTCTGGCCAGTGCTGGAGTGGCAGCATGTGCTGGTCAGGACAGACAGTATAATGATGGTTGCATATATCAACCGCATGGGCGGTGTATGCTCCCGCTGCATGTCTCAGCTTGCTTGCCATCTGCTCCTTTGGAGTCATACACGGCTCAAATCACTGCACGCCATTCATATACCGCGTGAGCTCAACCCTGCAGCCGATGGAGACTCCACCCTGGCACTGTCCAGTTTATATAGTAATGCTTTGGGGAAGCCCAGGTTGACCTGTTTGCTTCCCACATAAATGCGCATTGCCAGTTGTTTTATTCCTTGACCGAGGCCCCCCTCAACATGGATGCGCTGGCTCACAGCTGGTCCCCACGCATGCACAAGTATGCGTTTCCCCCAGTGAGCCTACTCTCAAGGTCAGGGAGGACAAGGAGCAGGTTTTGTTCATTGAGCCTCTGTGGCCCAACCAGAGCTGGGTTTCTGAACTCACACTCCTCACGATGGTGCCCCCCCTGGTGAATTTCCCTGAGGAAAGACCACCTTTTTAAAGGATGGGGCACACTCTGGCACCCTCTGCCAGATCTCTTGAACTTCCATGTGTAGTTCATAGACAGAGCGCGGAAGACTTCAGTGGTTAACACCATCACTCAGGCTAGAGCACCCTTTACGAGGCATGCCTACGACCTGAAGTGGAGTCTATTCACTGAGTGGTGCGCTTCTTGCCGAGAAGACCTCCGGACATGCCAGATTAGTGTTGTGTTGTCTTTCCTTTAGGATAAGCTGGAGTTTAGGTTGTCACACTCCACACTGAAGGTTTACGTTGCTGCCATCTTTGCTTACCATGATGCAGTGAATAGAAACATGCCCGGGATGCATAACCTCATCACCCAGCTCCTCAAAGACACAAGACTATTAAATCCACCCCACCCTCCTCTCAATCCTAGCGGGTCTGCAAAAAGATCCGATCAAGCCACTCAATTCGATATCTCTACGAATTCTTTCCCTGAAGACAGCTCTGCTGCGTTGGCATCGATCAAGAGGGTTGGGGATCTGGAGGCAGCGAGCCATGAATCGTGCCTAGAGTTCGGCTATGACGGGCACAGCTACTGTGGTGTTTTGCTTACACTTTCCCAAAGTGTCAGTAGACACCATGTCAAAGTTCCCGATCTGAAAGAAACATCCCGGAACGCCTGTAACCCATGTTCACTGAAGGAGGGAATGGAGACGTGGTGTCTCCTTGCCACAGCAGTTAGGTCTCCAGCTAACTCTTTCGGGGAACATGGGTTGCGGACATAGCCAAGACGTTCTCCATGGTATTCACATTAAGCAAAGCTGCAGTTTGAGATGATACAAATGGTGAAATGGTTGGAGGAACGATGTTTTCGCTAAAATATCATATACGGCTGGAAATCCTCTCGGATAATCAGAACACAACAGCAGGATAATTGGGATTTTTTTTTTGTTCAAAAACAACTTTGTTTCTACCTTCTAATTTGCATTATTTTAATGCAGTGTTACCATAGTTTACGTATTTTGTCAACAGAAACAATGTATAGGTTTTCATGGGCTAGTTCACAGATTTGTCTTTAGTGTTATTGTCACTGTAAATATGAAGTCATTTTTGCACTGTGGATTTGCACAGGTCTGTGTGGGTTGTCGAATGGGTGGACCTCATTAGAAATACTTAATAAAGCCTGCAGTCTTAGTATCACACTGTGAAGCTCATTAAAACTCAGAAACTAAATCCAGCTGCTCTGATACATGTGCTCTCTCTCTCTCTCTCTCTCTCTCTCTCTCTCACTCTCTCTCGCACGCACGCACACACACACACACGCACACACACCATAGACCCTAACTTAGACTTTTACGCTTAGTGCTATTAAGCTATTCACAGTTATGATCATTAGCACCTAAGAGTAAAATGCTTGTATGCAGACTGACTTGATTCACACATAGACCTGAGCTGCATACAATATCATTTAGACGGTGTGTGCAAAATAATCTCTAAATCTTCCGTTCTAATATAGATATATGTGTTTCTGTATCCCATCTATGCTTGAACTATCCCTTTAACCAAAATGTAATTTCACTAAAAACGAAATTCCTTCTTTTACCTTAAAATAATAAAGGTTACAGTGGGACACAAAACAAACAAATAAGTAAAAATATGTAAACATATTCCAATATATTCATAAATGGTAGCCTAATGACAGTGGTGTAAAGTACTTGAGTAAATGGACTTCGCTACTTTACTTAAGTTTTTTTTGGCTACTTTGTACTTGTACTGAGTATCAAAAATATAAGCAACCTTTACTCTCTACTTAACTACATTTTTGATTGAGTATATGTACTCTTTACTCCACTACATTTGAACGAACGCTTACCGTTACTCAGTACATTGTGATTGTGTGCGACAAGTCGGTGTCTTTATCTACCATGGCTAATTTGTTGGGCGGACGAGGCGATATCGCTATCTGCAGGGTGCTGAATGTACTGTATGCTATTTATGAGCTAAATCACTTGAATGTGAATTAGCAGCTTGCCTAATACTAGGTGTTTAATTAGTGACATGGCTGCAGCCAGTGATGAAGCCGAAGCTGGCACATCAAGCAGTGCCAGCACTGATGACCATCCATGGCCTTATCTGAAAGAAATGTTTTCATTTGCCGATATACAGAATGGCTTCATCAGAGGAAGAGGATTTCTTCAAGCCACTAAAGACATCTCAGGCACAACAAGGCCCAGCAGTGCTTGATGGCTATCTGACATGTGCTGGTGATGACATGGGTGTCCTGAAAACCTTCCCACCTCTACTGAAGTTGTCATTAAGGCTCAACACTCCCCTAACTGCATCTCCTGCTTGCAAGCGTCTTTTTAGCAGTTTTTATTGTTTGTGCCTTTTTTTTCTTAAATCTATTTTGTTCTTCCATTTTGAAACATTGAGGTGTTAAATTTAATTTCTATATTAGGAAATAAAACCTTTCTTGGTGTTCTTTGAGCCTACATTCAGTATGAGTAAAATACTTAAGTTCTTTTCAAATCGGATACTTTAATACTTTTACTCAAGTCTTTGTTGGAATTGGTGACTTGTAACATGTAATGGAGTATTTTCAACAGCAAGGTATCTGTACTTTTACTCAAGTATTGTTTTGTTGTTGTTGTTGTTGTTGTTTAAAAAATATAAAGATCTGTTGCGTGTAACATTTAAAAGTCTAAAAAAACATTTAAAGAAATTATGAATTAAAGCAGAGATGTCCAAATTTAGCTCCAACACATTAGCATGCTAATTAAAGTCTTGCTAGTCATGCTAGATAGAAGCTTCAGGAAGTGGTGAATCAATATTTTGCCTAAATCTGTAGTTTATTTGTCAAGGCATATTTTAAATATAGCGTGTACTTAAAATAATATAATTTTACTTCTTCTCTCTGTTTATTTTTTTTCAGGTGTTAGTTTTGTTTCTTTATAGTTTTATGCTTTATTACTTTACACAACTGACACTACATTACTTTTAGGTATTTTAAAATGACCTCAAGCTAAATTTATTTAAGGGAGTAACGTTAAAATCTTTAATTCTTACCTACTCTCTCATTCACTGTGTAGTTCTACCTCTCTTCTAACCTTCTCTGATAGCTTTTGAATGAAAATGCTTTTGAAATATCATTCCAATCAAGGTTTAGCTCAGCGACTCAGTCTCCAATTGAGTAATTAATTTATCTTCCACTGCAGATCATAACAACAATAACACTCCTAAATGTCAGCAAACAAACCATTAAAAACATCCGCTAGGAGGAGATACACATCTAAGAGGTTTCCTGTCTCAATTCTGTGTGCAGTTGTCACCCTTATTATTTTTTTCATTTCTTGTGATATATTGAAATATCACATGGTCGATGGTGACTTTTACTTAAGAATTTAATCAAAGAGAAAGCCAAGGATTCAAGCTAAATAATGATCCTGCTGGGAACCTTGCCATTTCTGCCTCCACATTCTGATTCTAAATTGCGAAGGAACATCTCTTTAATAATACAATAAATACAATTGCACATAATTTGTGCAAAATTGCTAATCTTAAAATAATGTGTATAGATTAGCTAGATAAACAGACAGGTATACAGACAAACAAGTTACCCTTCATATGGGAACTCCAACGTGTGTCTGGAACAGACTATGGGAGTATTCCAGACAACCAATCACTCTGAAGAGTAAGAAAACGGGCCAATGAATGCCACATGAATTGGCAGAGCTCAGCTCTACAGCTGATACTGATTAGTCATTAGCTAATGCCTGCTGAGGAGCGAGCATCTAGAATTTAGCTTCAGAGCCTCTCATGAGACTGAAGACACTCGACCTGCCAACCTGGTTTCTAGGCTGAAACCAGTTTACTCACCAGTGCAGTAGATGACATGACAGCAGCAGTCAATCTGGGCTTTGCCATCCCCTGGGTGTTTTGCTGGTGTGCACAAACGAGCAGTTTTAAGCAGTTTCTAAGTTCTAAGAGAGCAACACAGTCAATCAACATGTCTTTTTCAAGGCGCTGTTCTGACTGTGCGTTTCTGGATGCGGTGGTTCCTATCTCCGAATGATGGGCACGGGTATCACATCTGGGGGTCCAGCATGTTGATGCGGTGCTTGCGGACAGCTCATGCTCTCGCTGTAAGGGCATGGCTGTTGCACAGCTGAGATCGCGGCTTCCAAGCCACCCCCATTGCTCCCCGCGAAAGCAGTTAGCACGCGGGCAGATCTGAGGATCACAGTGGGGGTTTATCTGTCGCCTCCGGGCCCGCGGACTCCCCACTCCTTCACAGCACGCTCCATCCAAGCTTCGAGTGGTTGCGCGGTTCATGCCCTTGATGATGTCATGCCTTGATGACACTAGAGATCAGATCTATCGCGACATTGGAGGGTGAGCTGTCATGCTCAGATGACAGAACGGGCTCGCTCCCATCCTACAGGGTGCAATGCGTGGTCACGGTTCTCGAATCAGGCATGATGGCTGTGCTTCCTGGGCTACTTTGGCAGTGCGGCTGGAGATGTCTTGTCCCCCAGTCTCACTGCTGGACCGACTAGAAGGTGTGACGTGTGGGCTGATGTAAGATGAATCTTCCAGCTCCCATCCCCTTCTTCACAGGGGCGCACAGTGAGCATACGCTGTCATAGAGGGCTTTTTTTTTTCCCGGTCCTCGTGTGCTTCCGCCTCCTCTGATGGCGAAGCAGCCAGTGGGTACGAAACTATTCCTCAGGTACCGCCCACATCGCTGCACCATGCACCTGCACCACGGCCACCTGCCTGTGCTGCACAGGGGCGGTTCTTCCCCATGCTTATGCGTAAGCACCGCACGGTGGTCGGCTATGCTCTCATGACTTTCAAGTCGGCCACTCGTGGGAGGACGATGACCACACAGTGGTCCGGAAATACCACCCTTGGCTTACCCTGGCAGATATGCACCACGCCGACAAAGTCCGCTTTCTTGGCGTGCCCATATCCCAGGCAGGCCTACTCGGCGACACCGTCGGAGACTTTACCCAGGAGTCCTTGGTGGTGAGTAATCAGCCATCACACGGATGGTCAGACTCGCCTATGCGTTTAAATTCGCTGTTGGCCTCCCGAGTTCACGGGTGTGTAGTCATCGATATGCCACCCCTGTCTCATGTGAGAAGATTGTTATTCTCCTGGCGAAGGATACAATCGAGCCGTTCCCTCCGGCCGAGATGGAGAGGGGGTTTACACGCCCACTTCATTGTACCCAGTGAGCGATGGGTTATACCAATCCTATCTGCGCATTTTGATCTGTCATCTGTTCAGAATGCCAATCAAAATGCTCATGCAGAAACGCATCCCCCAGTGCATCCGTCCGTGGGATTGGTTGCAGCTATAGACCTAAAGGACGCTCACTCCATGTCTATTATCTCGGGTTGGAGCTGGACTCGGTCTCCATCACGGTGCGCTTTTAGCCCAGTCTGATTATTCGGCAGTTACAGTGGTCTCACTGAGGTTTTTCAGAGGCTCCAGGGCATATGACATTTGTAGCCACTATATCGCCGCTCAAATAGTTCATATGAGACCACTTCATCGCTGGCTTTGTGATCGGGTCCCCAGATGGGCATGGCGTGGAGATGGGTCTCCATCACCATGCTGCGTCGCCGCACCTTCAGTCCCTGGATGGACCTTGCCTTCTACGGGCCGGGGTGCCCTTAGAACAAGTGTCCAATCATGCTGTCACTCTGACAGAGGCTTCCAGTACGGGTTGGTGGTATATCGGACTTCGGTTGCGTTGGCATTTTAATTGCTGGGAGTTGGCGGCAGTGTTTCTCGCCCTCCGCCGGTCCATTCCGGTATGGGAGGGGACACACGTGTTGGTTAGGACGGCCAGCACGGCTGCGATAGCGTGCATCAATCGCTTGGGTGATGTGTGCTACAGCCGCATGTCTCAGCTTGCTCGCCATCTGCTCCACCGGAGTTCATGCTTGTTGCGCCTCCTTGGCCCAACGGGACCCGAGTTTCTGAACTCACACTCCTCGTGATGGCTCTCCCTGATGAATTCCCCTGAAGAAGCACTCCTTTTTCTGAGATGGGCACCCTCTGGCACCCGCGCAGCGTTCTGGAACCCACAGGAGGGTTTCTAGACAAGCGCAGTGGACTTAGGTGACCCATCAGTAGATGGTTAACACCGTCACTCTGGCTAGAGCACCTCTTTATAGGCAAGCCTATGTCCTGTAGTGGAGTCGTTGTGTGGAGCTCTTCTCTCTGAGAAGAACCCCAGACATGCCAGATTTAGTGTTGTGTTTTCTTCCTTCAGGATAAATGGAGCGCAGGCTGTCACCCTCCACACTGAAGGTTTGGCGTGCTGTCATCCCAGATAATAGCGCGCTGGGAAAGCATAACCTTATCAGCCGGTTCCTCAGAGGCACGTGGCACGAGATGGTTAATTCCATCCCCGCCCCCCTACTCTTGCCCTCTCGGGATCTCTCTAGCCCCAGTGATTATGGTTAGGTCCGTTGAGCCACTCGACTCAGTATCTGTAAGTTTTCTGTTCATGAAGGCAGCTCTGCTGGTCGCGTTGGTATCATTCAGGAGGGTTAGGATTCCGGTGGCATTTTCGGTCAGCGAATCGTGCCAGGAATTTGGACCAGCCTACTCTCACGTTTACCTGAGATCCCGGTTCAGCTTGTGCCAAGGTTCCTACCACCCCCTTTTAATATTAAAGTGGTAGTGAGCCTGCAAGCACTGTCTGCGGAGGAGACAGACCCAGCCCTTTCATTGCTCCGTGCACTGCGCTTAATGTGACATGTAGAGCAAACGTCTTTGAGCAGCTCTTTTCTGTTATGATCGGCAGAAGGGAAGTTCTGTATCAAAGCAGAGGTTGGTCCATTTTAATAGATTTATGCCATCACCCTCACTTCATGTGCCCGGGTGAGCTGTGTCCCCTGGGAAAAAGGCGGTACCTCCTTTTCGGCGTGAGTACGCAGCACCTTTTAACAGATTATGCAGAGCTGCGGGCTGGGCGACACCTAAAACATTCGTGAGATTTTATAATCCGCGAGTGGACTCCAGTCAATCGAGAAGAAATTACGCTCGGTGTCAAAAACGCTTGCTGCGCCATGCTCTCTAACATAGAGATACGTGCGCCTGTTTTATTCTGCTAGTAAGTTTCCCATCTGGCGAACCCTAGAGAATTCCTCCGAGGCCCCCAGCACCCGACTCAGCGGAGGAGTCGAGTGTCTGGCTTAGTGTGATGTCTGGTATACCCAAACTGGTCTAGCCACATGCTGAGGTTCTGTGCCAGCTATGCGCAGTCCCCATGGCGACCCCATATGCATATATTAGCCAAGGAGTGTTCCTCCTGTCCAGGTGGACCCATGTCTTCCCTACCCGCTAACCAGCTTATCATATGTAGCACTCCCTCTTTATAGGGCTTGTTCATATGCTCTTATTGCCATTAAGTCTCCCCTCTTGGGTAGCAGGTGGCCTCCACAGCGTCCTCCCCCTTCGGGGACTGACACGCTTTCCCAAGGTACTGTCGAATCTAAAATCCCTAGTCTATATTAGTTAGATAAAAGCACATTACGACCCCCAATCTAAATTTTCTAATTATTCCCATGTAATGGTAATTAAAGGGCCTAGGGGACGTTGGAAGGTTGCGCTCCTGGTGATGCTTGTGCATTCACGCTATGCTTGGCAAACTTCACATCAGGAGCGTGACGGGCTTAGCTGCTGTGGCGTTTTCCATACAGTCTCCCATAGTCTGTTCCAGACACACGTTGGAGTTCCCATATGAAGGGGAACATCCTGGTTACGTCCGTAACCCACGTTCCCCAAATAGGGAACGAAGACTTGTGTCTCCACTGCCACAGCAGCTGAGTCTCCAGCTGTTAGCTGAGTGATCGGCTCTTCAGCAGGCAAATTCTAGATGCTCGCTCCTCAGCAGGCACTGATATAGGCCCTAATGACTAATCAGTATCAGCTGTGGAGCTGAGCTCTGCCAATTCATTTGGCATTCATTGGCCCGTTTTCTTACTGTTTTCTTATTAAAAACATTGCTAATAGCCATTTGAAATTTCATAGTATGTTTGGTAACACTTTACAAAAACAGTACATGAGTAATGATATATTAATATGTAAACTAAACATCACTCTATTATGCATTAATGATGAGTTAGGGCATGCTAATCATGAACTAACTTTAACTATGACATGAGTCACAATCAACCCAGGCTCATTGCGGATACGTAGTCAGGTTTACATTTATGGGGACAGTGAAATACATAACCAGAGGTACATTGTGTATGCTTTTTGATTATCTCAAATTTCTCTCACACGTCCTCTTCTCGCGTAAATCTACCAGAGGGCGCAAAATACACTTCCTGCTGTCAACTGACTGACTGACCGACTGACCCACCCATTTCCTTCCCTAAACCCAACCGATAGTGTTTTCAAAAGCAATATAAAAAAATGAAAAGCCGACACGACCACGTGATTTTACCTCGTTTTCCGCCTGTTGTTTATTTATTTATTTATTTATTTATTTTTTGCTTTTATTTTACCTGGTTTCTGGAACAGTTGTTCGTCGGACTTGTTCGCCGGATGTTCCTCTGGCTACATAATTTGCACTCTCCAGAAATGTAGACGGGGTATGTATCCACAATGAGCCTGTGTTGGTCACAAAAGTTCATGTGTGAATAATGGCTACCTTAATTACTTGTTATTAAATGTTGTTAGTTGTATTCATGTATTAATTAACAATTGATTTTAAGCTAAATGTGAACAACATGAACTCATGAGGTATTAATGTATAATGTGACTTTACTCAGAGGGGCACATCACCATTAACTCATTCTTAACTACTCATGAACTCCTGTGTTTAAACTGTTCATGTTGATGTTGACAGAACACTTTTCTATTGTTATTCAGTGTAAACATGCACTAGACTGACTTAACGGGTTAATGATGATGTGTCCCTTCAAGTAAAGTTATACATTAACATATCATGAGTTCACGATGGTTAAATTAAGCATAAACTAATGTGGTAATTATTACATTAATTAACAAACAATCATGTACTAACAAGTAATTAAGGTAGCTATTATTCACACATGAACTCATGTGAATGTTTAGTTTACATAAGAACACGTCATTATTCATGTACTTTTATTGTAAAGTGTTACCATATGTTTTATCTTTCATTAATTATTCATTGTATACATCATAACATACATTACATACCATTTAGGGCTCTCAGGAGTAAGGATCTACTTATAATAACGCTCAGAGCTTATGATTACGGTTACAGCAGGTTTTGGATGAACCAAATCACCTTTTTGTACTCAAATACTGTTTAGTTATTGCACCCAATGTGCAGCTAAAAAAATTCAAACAGTTAACATCAGTCAAGTTCAATTTTTGATTTATATGTAGCATAAAAGAAACAGTCGGTTTGGTTTGGACTGGTTGGTTGTTTTGCTGCATTCAGCAAGTCAATCCTCTAACACCTCTATTTGTCTAACACCCACAAGCTTTGAAACTTGTCATGAGTTTTGATTTGGTGGGGTTCTATTGGTACAAGTGTTTCACTCTGAGGCTTTTGGACTGCTGTTGTATTGTTCTTTTGGAAAACCCCAGAATGACATCAGCATGGTGTGGTTCAGATTGACTTTGCCATAAGAGTCAATTAGAGACTCTCCCACATGTAGTTTGGGTTAGTGCATTTGATCAGAAGAAGGTCTGGAAATGATTGTTGTTGTGTGGCTTTTGTTTCAAAGACACTTTTGATTTTGGAGCATTTTAACTGTCCACCCCCCTAAAGTTCAAACGTTATGGCTCTGTTTCTCTCTTTCTTTCTCACTCTTTCGCTCCCTCTCTGCCTCTCTAGGCCACAGATGATGTATAACTATTTTGCTTGACAAGTCTAGTGAGCTATGCCATACAAAACTTGCAATAAAACAGTAGATTCTTTTATTCCTTTCTCTATCTCTGTCTCTCGCTTTAATTTCATGCCTTATGTGTATGTGTGTAAACTGGGTTTGATCCTAATGCAAGCAACTTTGACAGCTTTTAAACTACTTCATTCCAAATTTATTCTGTCATTATTTACCCATGGTCATGTTGTTTCAAACCCACAGACTTTTTCAATAGCAGCTCTTGCTAAACAATGATAGTTCACAAGGAAAAAAGGAAAAAGAGTAAATGAACTATAAAAGTTTACACAACTCTGTATTCCCAATCTGTTGAATTCATACAAGGCTTTTGCATGCCCAAAAAGTAATATTTCAGTCTTTATTAAATGATATGCTTTTCCTTGGCCAAAGATTCAGCACAGATTTAAAATTTGGGCCTCAAACTAAAGGTACAAAAGCTGTGACTGGGAAAATACCTTTTCCAATGTACACTTTTGTACTTTATAGATACCTAATATGTACATTTTAGTACTAATATATTTTAAAAGATAAATTCACTTCCAGAATGAAAATTTACTCATAATTTATTCACCCCCTTGTCATAAAGGATGCAAATTTTTTCTCTCCATTTAGCATACTTCTATGGTGCTCAGTTGTTTGAACTTCTAATTTGTCATTTCAGCGACTTAACTTAAAAATGGGAGCAAATCTGTAACTTGTAACTGTTAAGTTGATTTAATTATATTTTTTAATAGTTAATTTACTTATTAATTTTAAAGGTGTCATGAACTGAGATGTTAACTTTAACTCAAGCTTTTGATATATAAGAAGTCACCTTGCAAAAAGAATACTCTGAATGTTTCAGAGCTGAAAATGTCCCAGATCCTGGAATGTACTGTACCTACTTATGACATTCACTCAAACATCATAAGTGGACCTCGAACAACATTTTGGACAACCGTATTGCATTCCATCATGTTTTATTGTTAAACTAGATATATGTACAGTGGAGATGAAATACTGTTTGTCTAAGGCCCTGTGGTGCAGCTGAAAAACAAAAAACAAAAAAAAAACTAAATAATAAGGGCAAAATAATAAAAATGCAAAATAACAGGTAGCAAATACGATATGGATTATTGGTATAAAAAATATATATAAGTACTAATTTTCCTTTTTCGGGCAAACTATTTCTTTACAAATATTATCCCACATATGGTCATTGTAACCTTACATTTCCCACCTCTTTGTAATGAGTTTCTTTGGGACTCTTTTAGTAAATTAATATATTCAGTGTTTTGATTTGAGCTCTCTGGAGTGCTATAATAGCCCTGATGATTACAAGCTAAGGACAGATTTGATTGGTGCTTAATTTAGATGGTGTTTAGGTTAAACATAATTATTTATGGCCACTGCTGACAGGTCCAAACATCTCTCAGGCTCACATTCCACAAACTGCTCCCAAGAGAATCCCTATTTAATCATTAGCAACCACATTATTAGCATTCTGATGTTACAAAAACAGCTTTGGAGGCTGCATGAGCTCTTCCTGATATTTTGATGGAAAAAGAGAACGTATGATTGACTGTTTATTCCAAGCAGACGTTTAGGCTAAATACAAACACACCCACATATACACATAGCCTCACCATTACGCAATGGCGTCAAATGAAGAGGTAGATGCATGTGTGTATGTGTCTTAAGTAAATACACTATACAGTATTTCCTGATCTTGTTACCTAAAAGAGGTATTTACATTATTGACCTAAAACTAGCTTTCAGCAGTTAATTAAAAATACTTTCCTGTTACATAAATTAGTTTGTGTCCTGTCTAGCAAAAATATTCAAGTGCTGAGTGCTAAAGGTTGTTATTGCGAAAATGTTATTTGTGTCATTTGTAATGTTGGTTAGTCCCAAGGCATCCTGCTTTCTCTCTCTCTCTCTCACACATACACACACACACACACACACACACACACACACACAAGATTTTTTTGTGGTTTATAGATTTCTATTCCTTTTATATTGGCCTAACAGTATTTTTGTCCACTAAACCTACTCCTAAACCTAACCTTTACAGAAATAATTTTTGCATTTTTACATTTTCATATTTGTTTATTTCCTTTGTGGGGGCCACTGGATGGTCTCCACAATGTCAAATATATTAGGTTTAAATATCCTTTTTGGCGCTCATACACAAACACAAATCTCACACTGTGTGTTTGAGAGCACAAAGACCTTTGAATGAGACTCAAATAGTTTGCTGACTGCCCAAAACACAATGGTGTCCATCATTACTCTTGAGCTCAAATATTTGCAAGTGTCTTATTTGAGGAGATTCCATCTCCATCCATGCATTTAGAAGGCCAAATGTCTCTCTCTGTGTGTTACACCACTTTATAATCAGAACACGTTTTGTGGGCTGTGGGAAGAAGTAAAATAAAGGGGAAAAGCAGGTACCCCAGGTTTCATTGTGTGCAGTTTTGTGTTGTATTAAGTTTGTGGTTCAAATTAAATATTTCTATTTTTGTGTGCATACAGTGTATCACGTATTTGAGTATCAGTGATGTGTGGTGGACCAAAATAAGAAGTCCAATTTGGGTTATTATTCATATATTTTCTGCTCTTTTTCTGTTTGATGGTTGCAAGTCTTTGTAGGGCCTAAAATATATTTATTTTTACATCTAACTACGTTGTTTTTTATGTATTATATTTTAATGACCAAATCCTAGGTACAGTATTTTTTATATATATATATATATATGTAT
>CAIGQW010054471.1:6818084-6828363 GCA_903798125.1 Danio choprae
ATTCATTCATTCATTCATTCATTCATTCATTCATTCATTCATTCATTTATTTTCTTTTTTAGTCCCTTTATTAATCTGGGGTCGGAATGAACCGCCAACTTATCCAGCATATGTTTTACGCAGCGGATGCCCTTCCAGCTGCAACCCATCACTGGGAAACATCCACACACACTTACATTCACACACATACACTATGGACAATTTAGCTTACCCAGTTCACTTATAGTGCATGTCTTTGGATTTGTGAGGGAAACTAGAGCACCCGGAGGAAATCCACGCAATCACGGGGAGAACAAGCAAACTCCACACAGAAATGCCAACTGACCCAGCCAAGGCTCGAACCAGCAACCTTCTTGCTGTGAGGCAGTTGTGCTACCCACTGCGCCACTGTGGCGCCCCACTCAAGGATAATTGATTTTTACCACAATAATACTGATAGCATATGCAACTGAAAACTGTTGGGAAAAAAAATCTTATTTATTTTGCCATTTACTAATATTATTAGCTAAAATTATTAATAACATGAGCTCAAAGATAAATGTTTTTAAAGCTCAGGTTGATGTATGCCTCTGCTGTACTTCGCTGATTGTAAGCAGCTAGCCCTGGCTGTAGCTGAGCCTCATGGGAATTGCAGTTTTTCTGTCTTTATGAGCTGTGGACAGCTTCAAAAGTGCAGGAGGTTGTACAGAGAGAGCATTAGATTTGGCAACATCAACAGCAGAGTAAGGTGTTTTTTTCCTCGCTCTGTCTGCCTCTTTCACACACTCTCCCAAACATGTGGTTTGAGTTTTGTGGCGTCTCAAACTTAAAGCTCTCAAATAGACACACAGGCCACCCTGATACCAAATAATGTGCCAGAGCTCTCTGTGTGTACGTTTAAAATATCTGACCCCTATATAGAGTATATAGTACAGCATGTTGCTTTATCTAATATGAACTCTGTGTGTGTTCTTGGATTCATTCATTCATTCATTTTCATTTCAGCTTAGTCCCTTTATTAATCTGGGGACGCCATAGCGGAATGAACTGCCAACTTATCCAGCATATGTTTTACGCAGCGGATGCCCTTCCAGCTGCAACCCATCTCTGGGAAACATCCATACACACCCATTCACACTCATACACTACGGACAATTTAGTCTACCCAATTCACCTGTACCGCATGTCTTTGGACTTGTGGGGGAAACCGGAGCACCCGGAGGAAACCCACGTGAACACAGGGAGAACATGCAAACTCGACACAAAAACGCCAACTGACCCAGCCGAGGCTCAAACCAGCGACCTTCTTGCTGTGAGGCGAACGTGCTACCCACTGCGCCACTGTGAGGCCCCCAAAGAAGAGATTATATTTCATAATTGTATTATTTAATAGCTGTATAAAACATCACACACTAGCCATATATTCACACTATATTTTGTCCCTTTTGTCACACACATGCTACTGGGAGTAGTTCTGATGGAGTGTATTACTTCTACTATGCCATTTCTAAGAAATGTGGAAATTATTTAGAGCTCATATCGCCCAAGTTATGTCAGTGGAATCATGAAGTCATACCTCATTCCAAGTGGAAATAAGGCCTAGAAATAGAAAGATGGAGTGTGACAGAAGTGAAGCAAGGAGAGAGAGAGAGGAAACTAAATAAATCACTTTGCGTGAAAAGCTTCTCAAATATTTTATGGCTTACCTAAATTATTTTAATAATTCAATAGTTTATAAGTTAGATATTAAGGTACATATTAATTTGTAGACATGTTTCTTATTCCCTGCAGTCCTCCAATCCTTCAAATGCTATCACATCAGTAATACTTACTGAGACTGTGTTGAACTGTATGTATACATGTCCTTAAAAAAGAACCTTTAGGCTACAATTTTGGCTTTAGATTGATAGCAGTCCCTGTACCTCAATACGGATAAAGAATGGATACCCAGTTCATTTTAGGCAGGTCTTTAACTACTACTCTATAGTGTCATTTACCTGAACAATTTGGTATAGTGTGCTATTGTGCAGAGACATGATACGATAAAATACAAATTTATTGTTTGACCTTGATGTGAATTTTTTGATACAAATTCAGGATTCAACACATGACTAAAATTTTAGGTAATATTCTTATCCAGCTTTGTGAGATTGCAATAAGAAAAATCATACATTTTTTCAAAAGGCTGTCCTATTATGACCTTGAGCAGATTTTAATCTGGTTCATCAACTTTGTCTGACAGACAGACTCATATACCAAAGAAAATTCCAATACTGTAGAACGCTCATAATTGCAGACATAAAGAAAAGTTCAAGAATCTTTTTGATGCTCCAGAAGACCTGAGACAATGCAGAAAATACATTCTCTGCTTTATCTTATTACAGAAACTATCAATATGACATTTCCATGAAACCTTGTTGCTTGTTAATACATCCAAATACTTAAAGTGGTGTGAAAAAGGGTTTTCCCCTTTCTTATTTTCTGCCCTTTTGTCACACTTTAATGTTTATCAAAGATTATCAAACAAATTTAAATATTAGTCAAAGAATATTTATATTAGCCAGAGACCTGCCTGACAAAGTGAAGTAGACCAAAAGATCCTCAAAAGCTAGTCATCATGTTGAGATACAAAGAAATTTATTAAAAAATGACAAAGAAAACAATTAAAATCTTCCAGTCTGGAAAAGATTATAAAGCCATTTCGAAACATTTGGGGACAGTGAGAGGACAGTGAGAGTCATTATCTACAAAATGGCAAGAACATGGAATAGTGGAGAAGCTTCCCAGGAGTGGCTGGTCAACCAAAATTACCCTAGAGTGCAGTGACAACACGACAACATCCAAAGAACTACAGTTCTGCCTCAGTTATGGCGAGTGTTCATGACTCTACCATAAGAAAGAGCAGAGGTGTAAAGAGTACCTGAAAATCATATTTGAGTAAAAGTACAGATACCTTACTATAAAAATGACTCCATTACAAGTTACAAGTCACCAATTCCAACAATGACTTGAGTAAAAGTATTGAAGTATCCAACTTTAAAATAACTATTTTAGAGAAGTATTTAACTCATACTAAATGTAGGCTCAAAGAACACCAAGAAATGTTTTATTTCCTAATATAGAAATTAAATTTAACATCTCAATGTTTCAAAATGGCAAAACAAAATAGATACAAAATAGAGCAAAAAGTCTCAGTCAAACTCAAATATTCAAAAAAGGCACAAACAATTTTCAAAAAAAAAAAAAAGTAGTAAAACGTAGTAAAATAAAATTCAGAGCTGACTTTGATGTGATTCAAAATTGATGGGACTCAAACCAGCGACCTTCTTGCTGTTGCGACAGTGCTAACCACTGAGCCATGTGCCGCCCAATATTTAAATGTATGCAGTTAAATCAAATTTCCCTAAATATATCAGAAATACATCAGAAATGACCTAAACAAGCCTCTAACCCTACCCATGTGTAATGCATGTGCTTAACCTTATATGTGCAATAGCTGAAGGTTTTGCAATAGAGCACATGCAATCCTTTTTGACATGTAAGTACACAGTAGACATAGAAAACACCTAAATTGTTCATTAATACTCTGCTAAACTCTTATATTTCATTTTACACTTCCTGAACTGGCTTTTTTAAATTCATTATATATTAATTTGTAAACTGTACAGCTACTAGATTTTGTCAGTAGTCTTCAGCAACTTAGAAGGTCTAGTAGTCTAATCAGGTTTATTCCTTCCAACTTTTTACAGCATCATACTATCATCTGCTCTTAATCTGACAGGAGGGAGTGGGATTGAGACTCATCCAGTTCTCATTTGCAAAAGAGCACCGCTCACACTGACACACATGTACCACTCCCATAAACAATCATGAAAGAATTCAATAAAACAAGCATCTGTCACCCAGACATTCAAAAACAGCTCCAACTTGTACTCAGGAGTACTTTTAAAAGACTTAAAATACATGACTTTAGGGAATTTTAGAATCTTCTTGATCAGTTGTAACATTCTGCAGTCAATAGTATCTGGATGCAGACTTGGATTTGCAAGCTGAGACTGCATATCTCAGACTTGCAATGTCAGACACAAAGCACTCAATGGAGCTAGTGATGTCACTGTGAGGGGTAGGGTTAGGGGCAGGGTTAGGTGTGCACGTTAAAAGCATAGCATGAAGCTCAGATTGCAACTGCACCGAGTCTGCAACCAGACCCCTCTATCTCAGTCTCGTCTGACTCTCCACAGTCCTTAGGACTGTAGTCCTAAGCACTCATTTTCATTCAGTATAAACAGTGTTTGGGGTGTCTCTTGTCCCTCTGTCTTCTAGTTCTTTTTTACAAAATAAAAAAAGCTTGTCCTTTTATGTATGTATTTTATAATCTGGACACTGCACAGAAAAAATAACATCCATCCATGAGATGCAGGGTCCATCAGTAAATATGGTTTATTTTGTGATATTTTTTGTAAATTTATTTCAGTCAGAGTGACAAGTGATTATGTTTAAAAGAACCTGTGCAGCAATTAGGTTAATATGTTATATAGATGTATATTGATATGACACTGTATATCTATTACAGTATAGACATATACTGTTACAAAGTTTGAACAAAGGTCAAAACAAAGTTTGAACATGAACATGGAGATGGATGTGGAACAAAGTTTGAACATGAACGTGCAGGTGGATGTGGAACAAAGTTGTAAAGTTGTGAAGAAAGAAGTTTCTATCCTGACAGCAAACCTGACCTGTTTTATAGATTTTTTATAACATCATTGCCCAATATTTTGTAGAGAGCAGTCAGTGATCCACTCCAGATCTGTTATTGTACATGCTGTTGTTGTGACTTCATTTGCGTGTTTGCTAATACATTTGCATCCAGAATTTCCATGCTGGCAGGCAATTGAAGCTTTCCACACTTGGAAAGAAAATCTTTTCTTGTGTTCTAAGTTTTCCCTTATTTAAAGTTCCACCTTGGATAATTCCACCTTTGGGCCTCACAGTGGCGCAGTGGGTAGCACGTTTGCCTCACAGCAAGAAGGTCGCTGGTTCGAGCCTCGGCTGGGTCAGTTGGCGTTTCTGTGTGGAGTTTGCATGTTCTCCCTGTGTTGGCGTGGGTTTCCTCCGGGTGCTCCGGTTTCCTCCACAAGTCCAAAGACATGCGGTACAGGTGAATTGGGTAGACTAAATTGTCCGTAGTGTATGAGTGTGAATGGTTGTGTATGGATGTTTCCCAGAGATGGGTTACAGCTGGAAGGGCATCCGCTGCGTAAAACATATACTGGATAAGCTGGCGGTTCATTCCGCTGTGGCGACCCCAGATTAATAAAGGGACTAAGCCGAAATGAAAATGAATGAATGAATACAGTGCTTTATTTTATTATGTAATTGTGGTTCCGTAACTTTGTGCTTTTTAAAAATTATTATTTCTACAGTCATATATAAAGAACACCAGGCTAACCTCATTAGGATTCTTATAATTGGAGTGGCCTTAAAAATTCTCTTCATTTCCTCATTGTTTTGGTATATTTCTGTGTATGGATGTGACCAATGTTTGTTATTATTTCAATGTAAAAAGGTTTAAATTTAATTTCTTTGCATCATACAAAGTGATTCAAATTTCGTCTTTAATCTTAGAGTTTGAACATCTTTCAAACATCTTTGAGTTTGAAAAGTTTGGACACCACTGACTTACCATCAAAATAGCTCAATCATTTTCAAAATATTTTATCTTGTGTTGCACATAATAATAAAAGAACCAAATGAGTTTGGAATGATACAAAGGCAAGTAAATGATGATGGAACAAAATAGTCCTTCCTTTGTTGTAAATTGTGAGAATACTAATCTGACTCTTACTATTGGAAGTGTTGAGACTGCAGTTTGAATGTAAAGACATGGCATACATTACACAATTTTTTAAACTGGAACATATTGTAATATGCTAAGGATCATACACTTGCTGACTTTGTAACACTGGCGATCTTATACTAAATAAATGAAGACTGTACACTGGCAAACTTTTGAAGTCTATCCAAACACAACATGAAGTACATGACAACTGAAAAGAATCTAAGGCTTTTCACACTGAAATTAATCTGGGTTATTGTCATTCGAATCCATGCTTTTACCCGCAGTAGAGAAACATTTCCTTTAGAAGAGCACCACTTTTTACCTGGAGTTATGAATATCCATTTAGGACCAGGATTAGGACAGTTTTTCAGGAGTTCTACCTTGAATACTTTAAATACTTTAAATTATTTAAAATACTTGAATACCTGTAAATACCTCAAATACCTTTTTTTTTTTATTGTTTGCATCATGAAAGCACCTTATATTCACATGCTTTGTGCCATCCCGAAAACATGTGAATTACATAAACTGTAGTTTTAGCATCTTATGTGACAAAAATGTCAGAATATAGAATATAATATAGATATTGATGTGAAAGGGATATTCATGTGCAGTATATAGTAGTAGGAAATAAAAAATACTATGGAAATCAGTCACTTCCAGTTCCTACAGTAAAGTGGAAGGTGAGTAAATGATGACAGTACTTTTCATTTCAAAAAGTCAACTTTTGTGCGCTTGGACCATCAAACCAATCTTGGTAGGAATAGCCAAAATGATAGGTTTTTTTTCTTTTATGCCAAAAATGATTAGAATATTAAGTAAATATCATGCTCAATGAAGACATCTTGTAAAATTAAAAAGAACAAAACTTACTTCTTGATTAGTAATATGCATTGCTAAGAACTTTTTTGGAATACTCTGATTTCAGATTTTCAATTATTGTATCTCGGCCAAATATATATTAGGTCCCGTCCGAATTCTGATTCTGTCCCAATTCATGTGATGTATAAATCTCAATTTCCTAAAAAAATACCTTTATGACTGGCTTTGTGATCCAGGGTCACATTTTTGATTTCCTCTGACCTAATGGAATCATAGTCTGAAACGAAAAACTTTGAGGCCATGATCATACACATTTCTGTGAGATCTTTGAACTACGGGGCCTCACGGTGGCGCAATGGATAGCACGTTTGCCTCACAGCAAGAAGGTCGCTGGTTCGAGCCTCGGCTGGGTCAGTTGGCATTTCTGTGTGGAGTTTGCATGTTCTCCCCGTGTTGGCGTGGGTTTCCTCCGGGTGCTCCGGTTTCCCCCACAAGTCCAAAGACATGCGGTATAGGTGAATTGGGTAGGCTAAATTGTCCGTAGTGTATGAGTGTGAATGGGTGTGTATGGATGTTTCCCAGAGATGGGTTGCAGCTGGAAGGGCATCCGCTGCGTAAAACATATGCTGGATAGGTTGGCGGTTCATTCCGCTGTGGCGACCCCAGATTAATAAAGGGACTAAGCCGAAATGAAAATGAATGAATGAATTGTTGAACTACAAAACTGTCAATGATTTTGGCATATACTACCCTTTGCAAATGATCTAAATCAAATAATTTCATGGACATTTTTAAAAAATTAATCCACCATTAACAGGTTTGGCAAGAAGTGAATTTTGGACCTTGGATGCCTGAGTGTACACAATGCGGTATTGATTTTAGCACTGACTTTGACCACAGTGTTGATAGGTTTTTTAAGAGCTGTTGAAATTTCTGTACTATGCTATCTTTTTAAAGTAGAACACCCTGAGTGGTCGATATTTTAGTTGATATAATGGTTAGAATGGGTTTGTTTAAAGGTTTTTATTTAGTTTGGCTGTTCATTTGTGGTCATGCTTTGGTTTGTGAATGGTTGGTGTTTGGTTGTATAATGGTTTGAGCATTTCCAGATCAGTTATCTCTCATGAGAGGCTCATTCAGTGAAACCATCTGTTGCCTGACAACCCACTGCTGCCAGCAGTCAATCTGTGTGTGTGTGTGTGTGTGTGTGTGTGTGTGTGTGTGTGTTTGGCACAGCCTGAGCTCGGTGAGTGGTTCAGTGGGCCAGCACAGTGTGAGTCTGGCATGAGGCCTCAGTGAGAGTGTGTGGAAGTGATAGAGAAATGCCACACTGGCAGATAACACACTCACAGGCCACACGCCAACCTTAATTTCTCTCACCCCCTCCACAGGTTGACCGTGTGTGTTTATGTGTATATTAATAGTAGGTGTACATTGTGTATGTTTTGCTTAGTTATACCAGTTGGTTTAAGTTCACATTAATATTTTATAGCTTCTTTCTGCTATTTTGACCAGAAACCATATAATGGAGAGAAGAGAGACCACTAGAAAACTGAATGGGAGAAACAGAGGAATAAAAAACCTGACTTTCAGTTCAAACTGCCTTTTAAAAAAATTCTCACACATCCTGATTGTTTTACTTGACAAGACCTTTATGTATTCCCAGGAGCCATGGGTATTAATGTCATCGAAATGCTGGTAGTTGTTTACTTTCATTTTATGAATCAGCAAGCTACATGATTTCAGCTAATTATTCTTTTCTGTGTTCTATGAATAAAAGTCACCTGCACCTTGGCAGACCTGACGGTGAGTAAATATATAAATATATATTTTAATAAAAATGTAAAAGTGATTTTGGTTATTTTATAATATTTGTAAAAAAAAAGTGCATACTTTTTTTACTCAGATTTTACTGTTTATTAGCAGAATGTTACAAAGATGGCCACTTAGGGAACTGACGTGCCTTAAATCAAAAGTTAAAAGAAACACATACATGAAAAATCATTTGCATCATCATCATTATGAAAACTCATCATTTATTCAACCTTGGGTCATTTTAAACTTGTATGATTTCCTTAAATAATCCCATACCAGATTGTTATAACAATTATACTCACTTTCCTTCAGCTTATTCCCTGCTTTATTAGGGCTCGCCACAGTGAAATTAACCACCAATTACTCTGCCAAACTGTTTTACACAGCGGATGCCCTTCCTGCTGCCGGCATTAAGAGTACAACCCCCAGTGCTGGGAAACACACACAGATTCCATTTTGACACCATGTTAACGCTTATAGCTGTAACTTTAGTGATAGTTCCCCCCAAAATGAAAGTTATGTCACTGATTACTCACCCTCATGTTGTTCCAAAATCACGCTGCTGATGTACAGCCCAGATGCCTGAGCATGACTTTATACTTCCACAGAGCAACACGCATACTGTGCAAAGTACTCTTGTGTAGTGTACTCCTGTGAACAACTGACGCTGAAGAGAGGTTGTTTATAGTTACTTTATTTTGCGCACAAACATATTTTTGTAGCTTCATAAAATTACAGTTGAACCACATGTACTTTTGATCACAGTCTTGGTACCTTTCTGAGCTTTGAACATTTCAGGACCCTTGCATTCTATAGAGAGTAAGAGAGCTCTAGGATTTCATCAAAAATGTCTTAATTTGTGTTCTGAAGATGAACTAAGGTTTTATGGTTAGGACAGAATTTTTGGGTGAACTGTTCGTTTAAGATGAGTTTAAGTCATTTTAGCAAAAATACATTGCAATTTATCAGAGAAGTCACTGCCGTTATCATTATTGTTATGGCTATGAATCCTAAGTCAATTCACTAGGTGGACAAGTATCTGGCTCTGTATTTTTTCCCCTCCTTCTCCCTTCCGCATAGGAAATGAATCTTTTGGCTACACAGCGGTCTTATTTTCAGAGCAAACACCAGGAGTGTTTGAAGTAGAAAATCAGCAGTGTGCGCGCTTGTGTGTGTTAGCCTGTGTGCTTGTGTGGTAAAAGTCAGCTTTGAAGTGTCTACTTCCTCCTGCTGAAAAACGTCAGGTTTAATCAATATTTACGTGCTTGCATACACACACACGCACACACACACACACACACACACACACACACACATAAACACACACACACACACACAAACATTACAGTCTGTAGTGTAGTTAAACCGCTCTCAGGGACCAAACTGAGGTTTTATGATAGATCAAAAAATCGTATTTTCTGAACCATTGAGACGTCTGTTTTTAACATTTTAACATTTAATGCTCTGGATAAATGGAAAAGGTATAACAACTGTAACAATCATGTTTAACTTGTTAAACATATCTCATTTTAATGGGTGCATATTGTGACATTTATACTATATGTCATGTTATGAATATGGACATGTGGAATTATTATCATAGAGTGAATAAACTCTCATGACAAAATGAATCTCTGTGCACTGTACATCTGCATGAAGATGTCTGGAAAACGAGTGTCTGAGCTCGCTAATGAAGATGAATTGAGTCATTCACTGAATGGCTGGTCTCATTAACTCTGTCTGGTTCCTTCTACAGAGAGGACAGGTGCTCTCAGACACACACACACACACACACACACACACACACACACACACACACAT
>CAIGQW010054471.1:6918363-6930437 GCA_903798125.1 Danio choprae
AAAAAAAAAAGAATTGCACTGCATGGCTTCAACAGATTAGTGTTGAATTACCCAGTATTTCTCACCCTTTTTTACAGCAACCTCAGCTTGCGTAAGGTTATGGACCATTAGGATAAAGTAATGAATATGAGCCGTAATTGATATATTCATCATTTGAAGATGATTGTGCACATGTGTTTCTTGAGTTTTCTTCATGAATCTGGATCCACATGACTTTGTTTGTGTTCAAATGTGATTTGTCACTGCCTGCACTGGGATGATTTGTGGTGGTGCGTCTTGTGCTCTGTTTGAGGAACCGTTTCTGATGAATGCTTGCGTATGTGGGTGGGTAATGAACATCTTTAATCTTTGCTTTTATTTAATGTTCCCTTGTGTTTCTGCCTTTCAGGGTTTTATATGGAAATAAAATCACTGAACTTCCCAAAGGCCTTTTTGATGGACTGTTCTCATTGCAGCTACTGTGAGTAATGCACATTCTATGAATTTATGTTTGAAAAGGCAATGAGAGCAGGGCGTTTATTTCTGTGCAAGTGTGTGTGGGTCTGATTTTGTCAATAAAGACCAGCCATTGAAAAGCAGTTTAAGAAGCATACTAAATAATGTTGCTATCAGGATCTAATAAAACAACAAGGTTTGTGTGAGGGGGAAATATGATTAGCTCATTATAAAGTGGTCAAGATACCACAATTAACTCTCAATATGAGATATGATCTCAATATGATATAAACATTATTTTAGTAAAAATTCATATTAGACAAATTATATACAATTCATTATATAGACTAAATAAAATGTTGTAACATGATCTTTGTGTATTTCACAGCAATTCAGCATTACTTCACATGAGAGATTTGTATAAGATGTTGTATTAAACAAAACAGACTGCTGAATGTACACTTAAATGACTTTGCTATTTATTTAACACATAAGGGGAAAGATTTTCAGTTAAATTAACTCATTATCTCAGAAAAAAAGGATAATTAACCAATGATTGAAAAAAAACATCTGTGTGTTTGCACTGGAAGGATATAAACATAAGCCCACATTCCCCTTATGACAGACAGCAAGTCTGGACATAAACTCACATACAAGACACACCACACACTTCACATGCGTGTGTGTGTGTGAGAGAGAGAGAGAGAGTTACAGCCAGTCACATATACCAAAGATTAGACTGAATCAGGAAATTTCCAAATGGTAATTTGATGTAGTTGTTGTGTTTATTCAGTCTTTCTGCATTGATGATTGGGCCACACTCAAATGTCGTTAAAGTTTGCTGTGCACACGCACAAGTTCTTCTCATGGCAAATGTAACAGGATGCCCACCATACAAGTAAATATATGCTGCTGTATGGAAATCTAGTATGTCACTGTACAAAAATGAATATGATTTAACGTCCACAATCCAGGACGCTTGTTGTGTGATTGAAGTGTCTTTATTTATGACACTGACTATGCAGCTGTGGTGGCTCGTGCGGTTATGAATTAAATAGCAACAGTCTTTTCTTTATTTAAGTGTTTCACTTCTTCATGAGCTGCAGCTTGATCACAGATCTTTAGTCATAGTTTCTTTGCAAATCCTGCTTTATGCTAATAGATAGAAATGTGTTGTTACAGCACAATGCATTCTGGGTATGCGATTCTCATATATCTCTATTGATTTATTGTATGATACGGTATATACACTTATCAGCAATAAACATTCTTACAGGGACTCCTTAATGCCCTGTCACTTATAGATAAGGTGGTTTATTTATTTGATCCGCTTCCTCTGCATCGGTACTCGGCTTCTCTAGTTCCACTTTAGTGCTGGAGACAGAATATTATGGAGTGCAAATTTTCAATTTCTCAGACACACAAATGGCATTTATAAAGGTATCTACATGTTAGCCCATTTTATACTGAGTGTTAGTAAGATGTTTTTCAAAAGATAATACTATAAAACAGTTGCCATTTTGTTTGGTTATTTGCACTGATATGCATTGTGCGCTCCTGCTTGTGTCTAAAAACATGGTAGAATGCAACTCACCGTGAAGTAGATTCCCCTTCCTCTATAATGAGAGATGGTAATATGTGCCTTTCAGTTTACGTCAGAGGACGGGGATAACCACCTCAGAATCGCTGGGATTTGAATCCTGATTTGATGTTAGAATATTTTTTAAAAGGACTTTGCGTTTATAACACTCTGATATGACTGTTTACAAACTTTATTACACACATTTCTTTCCAAATGTTGCATGATAGGAGCCCTTTGATATAGAAATATATATAATGTACCATTCTCACTCTTTCAGACTCTTTCTAAAATAACTAAATAAGAAATTCACACAATGCTCACAATTAAAAATGTTTTTTGCCAGCACCTAAAACAACACACACACACAGTTTTATTGCTTGCAGTAGGTGTGGAACATATAAATCCTGTTTAAACAAAAGCTGCTTTGTAAAATAAAGCCTCTGTTTATTCACAACTTTGGTCTCTCATAAGGCAGTGTAAATGAGTCTGGAGACCACAGGGAATTTATTATGTTTTTTAGAATGTCTTGTTTATTTGTTTGTCTTTAAATGTTAATCTATTTGCATATGACATTTATAATATCTCAATTTACTGCGCATGTATAGATTTTCCTATTTACCTGTGAGATTTGTATAAAATGTCACATGCGAATGTTTATCCTGACAGATTGCTGAATGCGAACAAGATCAATTGTTTGCGTGTAGATTCTTTCCAAGACCTGCAGAATCTAAATCTTCTGTCGCTTTATGACAACAAACTTCAGACCATCGCAAAGGGAACTTTCTCTTCTCTCAGAGCCATCCAAACCCTGTGAGTAACCTTGGTTGCAGAATGAATAAAAATTATGCCACTATTTTGTGGTAGATGAAAATAAAAGTTACTTAATGTTGATAGAGTATTTCCCTTGACTTTTTTTTCACAAGTGTTATTTGTAACGTTGGTAGACACTGTTCTTTGACCTTTACTATACTATACTATACTATATTACACTATACTATACTACACTATACTATACTATACTATCTAAATGACTGGTTGATAATTTTTAGTTTAATCTTTATTTTTTCATATTCTTAAATGCTGTAATTTAAAAACAGTGGGAAATAAAACAAACATGCAAATGTATTAATAAGTTACCAATTATCTTTTTATAATGTCAGGTTTTGTCTGTAACCATTAAAATACATTTACAATTATGATGCATCCCTTGTAGCATAATAATTTAAGGAACTTAAAAAAGAAAAAGAAAATTGGTTAAGATATTATTTTCTAGAAACTGTATTTGTCTCAATCATATACAAAGAAACTGTAGTAATAGATTGAATTGAACATCTAAATTCCAAAAAAAAGGAATACTATAGTATGTTAACATCTTTGTAAAATATTTTTTTAAATGTGGTATAGAGTAGAACATTAGGCTAGTGCGTAAACAATGATTTAGTAACGCTAGTCAGTAAGGTTTGGCAAAAAAAAGACCTTAAGACTTCCTCAAGTAATTTGAATGCTGTTTTTCAGTCATTTAGCTCAGAACCCCTTTATGTGTGACTGCCATTTGAAGTGGTTGGCAGATTACCTGCAAGACAACCCGATTGAGACCAGTGGAGCTCGCTGCACCAGTCCCCGGCGCCTTGCTAACAAACGTATTGGCCAGATCAAGAGCAAAAAGTTCCGCTGTTCAGGTAAATACACACATGCACATAGTTATTTGCATTTATGTGTAATTATTGGTCACTTGTCAACATTCTCCAAGACACTCGATTGACCTTGCTGTTCCTGTCTGATCCTGACAGTAAACTTCATTGAGAGAGAGAGAGTGTGTGTGTGTGTGCGTGTGTGTTTGGTTAGGGATGAAATGTCTTTGTCAGCTTTTAGTTATACAGGCAGTTGTGAGGTTCTCACCATGAGTTATCTTTTCCTGCCTAAGCAGATTATAAATCAGAATGCAAGTGTGTGTGTGTGTGTGTGTGTGTGTATTATTAGTTTACTGTCTGTCTCTGGGTATTGATTTCTGAGGTGTTATAAATGAGGAGGATTCTATGATCAATATTCATATTCATTTATTGATCTTCACACACACACACACACACACACACACACACACACACACACACCACTCTCCTCTCAGTTCTCTGTGTATCTCTCTTTGTATAGCTAAAGAGCAATATTTTATACCAGGTATGTTGAGCTGCTTAACATTTTGTCTCTGTGTGTACTGCACTAAAAGTTTTGAACAACTATGCTTATGCACGCAAATCACACACACGCAGTATCATGCAGATGAAAAAAAGCGTTTGTACACCAGTTTGCTGTAGAAACACACTGCTTGAAGTACAGACGTGCGCTGCTTTGTGATTTCTTTTGTATTTGTGTAGAAGAGCTGCTTACAGTGAGTGGTGTTGTGTTCTTGTGCAGCACATGGGTCAGTGAAGTGAAATAATTGAATGTATTTATGTATTTCATGTATTTATTTGTCAGAATAATGATTTATATAAAAAAATACATGTGACACTTGATTACAAAATTAGTCATAAGTGTCTACAGCTTTGTACTTCACCTTAATGCTGAATAAATACAGTAAGCTTTCTTTTGATGAATGCTTTGTCACAATAAGACAATATTTGGCCGTGATACAGCTTATTGATAATCTGAAATCACATTACTAATCAAATTACGTTTTGATATATTTAAAGTAGCAAGTTTAATATTTACTTTCGTGAAATATTTTCACAAAACATGATTTTAAAAAAATTTTGTAAAACGTATTTTGTTGATTTAAACATATTTTTTATTTTGAAAATGTAAACATTGGGGGTGATAAACTATAATGAAAAACGCAGTTGTTCGATGTGCAAACACATAGTCTTATGTCACTTCAGCAGTTTGTTGTGAAACCTTAACCCACATGACGTTGTTTTGTGCATGCTCACAAACTACACAAGTGGCATGAATCTAAAACCTGGTTTTTCCAGCATTCCCCTGTGTGAGGGTTTAAATATTTGAGTGTATTACATATTCTCTCTCTTCCCTTCCCGCACACACACTCAGGGATTCATCATATCAATAAGTGTAAGTAACTGACCAAAAAAACCAATAAGGCGTCACCCAGCAAGCCCCTCCCCCTCAACCTCAACCCCAGCCAATCACAGACCAGGAACCCAATCACAGGGTTCATGCAGATGTGAAAATGAGATTTTAGCACATTATGTGAACTGAATGTGTATGTGTTTGTTTGACGGTGTGTATAACCTCTGCTCCATCTGTTTATATACTCTACAACCTGCAATGTTCCTGCCACACTTTTACGCTTTTCTCTTGTTTTGTTTTGGCATCTTTCCTCTCTCTGTTACGCTCTCCATCATTTCTACTAGTTTATCCCAGCTAAACAAATTTGTATCTCATTCTCTCTATCTCTTGATCCTTTGATTCTTTTTCTTTCCTTCTCTCTGTGTCTTGTGGAGGAAATTCAGCGGGGTTTTCCTTTGTGCTTGATCTAACCATGTGGTTGCAGACTCGGACTAATACATGGTTCTGTCAAGCACCATGGAAGGTCTTGCAGCATCTACAGCATGGCAAGCAACAAGAGACAACCTGTCTGTGTGTAAATGTTTTTTTGTCATTGTTTGTGCGGATGTGTGTCTGTTGTCTTTGTCCTCGTGTGTGTGTGTGTGTGTGTGTGTGTGTGTGTGTGTGTGTGTGTGTGTGTGTGTGTGTGTGTGTGCGTGCGTGCGTGCGTGCGTGCGTGCGTGCGTGCGTGCGTGTGTTTACACAACACCCCAAAGTCATGGCTGGTATGTCAGCATGGCTTTGTGGATTGTTAAGAATGAGATAGCATGTTGCCATGGTGATAACTGAGTTTCCTCTGGTCTAGCACAATTAACCTTTAATGTCGTCCCTCCCAATGATCCTTTACTTTTACCTGTCTACCCTTCCATCTCTCTCTGCCCTCTGTTTCTCTCATACAGTCTATTTTCATGATTATGTGGAATGTAATGGTGTTTGTGTGTGTGTGTGTATTGTATTATGTATAGGCGTGGAAGACTACCGGTCAAAACTAGGTGCGGATTGCTTTGCTGATCTGGCCTGTCCAGAGAAATGTCGCTGTGAAGGAACCACAGTGGACTGCTCTGGACAAAAGCTCACCAAGATCCCAGACCACATCCCTCAGTATACAGCAGAACTGTGAGTGTTTCTCTCTCATTTCAATCCCCCCTCGAAAAAAACAAATTATGTTCCTGGACCCCAAAACCAGACACCAGTGTAAATTTTTGAAATCGAGGTTTAAACATCACATGAAATATGAATAAATTCCAATTGATGCATACTTTTGTTAGGATAGGGCAAGGTGTGGCCGAAATAAAAATGTTTGAAATTTTGGAATCTAAGGATTAACAAATATAAAAATATTGAGAATTGCCTTTAAATTTGTCCAAATTAAGTTCTTAACAATAATATAGTAACAATAATAACATTTTAACAATAATATATCTCAAATAAAGATGTTTTAATAAAACCTGAGAAATTCAAAGCTGATAGAGGGACTACATATGATAGTCCCTTGATAGAGGGACTACATATGCTGTGGTCTTGCCCTGACTTAGAAGAATATTGGAAAAAGGTCTTAGAGGTTATTGCCATAGTTGTAAGTACTAATGTGCCTAGAGAGCCTAGACTTACCCTCTTAGGAGATACTACACTTGATCAACAAAGCAATAATCTGAGATTTGTCAGACTAGCTCTACTAGCAGCCATAAAATGTATAATTTTGAGATGGAAGGATTGTAAACCACCTTCTGCTTCCGTGTGGATTAAAGAAGTGTTATCTTATATGCCTTTGGAAAAAGTTGTGATTCGTTTGCAAAAGCGGCAAGATTTGTTTGTCAAATACTGGGGCAGCTTCATTTCTTACTTGGGTATAACAGGACAGAATGCTTAGAACCTGACTTTTTTATGTTATTGTTTAATTTTATTTATGGTTTATTTGTGGCACTGTTGGAGATTTGGGGCAAGTATAAGGCAGTATGTGTGGGGATGAAAGATCTATTTAGATTATTCTGTACTTTCTTGCACTTTGTGTTTAACTTGGAAAAACCCAATAAACATAATGTTCAAAAAACAAACAAAAATAAAATAAAACAAAAAATAACCTGAAAAATTCTGCCTCAAAAGGTTCATAAAATATTGTAAGATGAAATCAATGAGATTTGTGCTTGAACATCAAGCAAATGCTAGTAAACCACATATGGGGTTCTGTGTGTGTGTGTGTTGATCAATGCCTAATAAAAAGCTGATCATCAGATAAAAAAAATCCAAATTCATCACATTAATCATTCATCAGTTGCATAAAAAAATGTATGGTGAATATTTTATGAATTTAAATGATTGGGTACATGATCCTTTTAAAATTAAAACACTCTTAAAACTATATTTTTGGTGGAAAAGAGGAAGAGGAGTTGTGTGAAATTTTGCATTGCGATTAACCCTGTAGTCCATTACTGGTTATAGACGTGTGTATATATATACACAAATAGATAATTTATTAGAAAATTTACTAGGATGCTGTGTTTTTTGCCCCCCACCTTCAGCCGCTTGAACAATAATGAATTCACAGTGCTGGAGGCTACAGGAATCTTCAAGAAGCTTCCTCAATTGCGCAAAATGTAAGTCTCTCTCTCTCTCTCTCTCTGTCATTTCAATCTGTCATTAAAACTAACCCTTATTACAGAACTTCAACTGACATGCCTATTTTTTGTTTTACAGCAACCTTAGCAACAATAAAATCACAGATATTGAGGAGGGCACATTTGAAGGGGCCAGTGGAGTAAATGAACTCATACTGACCAGCAATCGCTTGGAGGGGGTTCACTACAGCATGCTGAAAGGCCTCGGTGGTCTCCGCACACTGTGAGTATCACATGTTGGCACACTCGATTGAACCATGCAAGTAAATATTAGCTCTTAACTGAATCACAAGTATGACTTATCTAATGAAGGATCACAGCAAAATCCAGAGTAGTGCATGCTGTCAAAAAAAAAGAGAAAAAGATTGTATTCTCTGTGTGTCGGTGCATTGTTTTGAGTGTTCCAAACAGAATCTCATTTGCAGTTTTTGGCTTCTGGCTGTTTAAAAATCGATCATGGCTCTGTGTTTGTCACATGTAGGATGTTGAGGAGTAACAGGATAAGCTGTGTCAATAACGGCAGTTTTACTGGTCTGAGCTCTGTGAGGCTGCTCTCCCTCTATGATAACCTGATCACCTCCATGTCCCCAGGAGCCTTTGACACATTGCATTCGCTCTCCACATTGTGAGTACCACATTATCAACAAAGTGTTTTGTTTTAGCACTGTTTGCTGCCTTGCTGGCTAAATAGGTGACTGTGAGGGCATATGCTAGACTTTAACAAAGAACAAAAACAACAGCAACAAGAATTTAGCATTAACATCAACACAAAATAAAATCCTCTTTTCTTATGATGGTTTTTTTTTTTCTGTTGTTCATGTATGATATATTTTTTGTATTATTGAATATCCCCATGCCAGCCGTGCTGCTTAGAGTTCCTTTTTATATGAATATGTAAATATATACTGTTCTGTATTCTCAATAAGAAAGCAGCAATGATCTGATCATGGTGATGTACTGTTCATGATACAACTAATACTAATAACCAATGGCAGTCCGAATGGGTTTACCAGCTTTTCCAAAAAATATGTTTCAAATTCTCAAAACAAACCAAATCATTGTTTTGCTATGATTTTGTTTAAAATTATGTTACAACAGTTTATTCTTTAGTTTCACTTGAAGTATATCAGAGACGTATGCATGTCTGCAAAGAAATTAGTATAGGTTTAGAACAAGTGATGTGTTGTTAGTAAATTATAACAGAATCTTTAAAGGAATAGTTCACCCAAATAATTTATTTACTCATTATTTACTCATTATTTACTCACCCTTAAGATGTTATGTTTATTTTATTCTGCTGAATAAAAGAAAAGAAGTAATTTTGAAAAATGAAACAATTGACTTCCATGGTAGCAAAACAAATACTATGAAAGTCAAAGGTGACAGGTTTTCAGCTTTTGTGTTCAATAGAAGAAAGAAACGTAAACATGTCTGACAAGTTAATGAGTAAATGATGACATACATTTCAGTTTTGGGTAAACTATCCTATGCAACTATCCTATTTTCATCCTATGCAAGTTTAAAAAATGCATAGAACACCCATCTATTAGCATAATATCATAAACTTAAAAAATGCTTACTTAAAATAAAAATGTATTTAAAAGGAAATCTTCTTTTAATTCACATAAAAGAATAATGTGAAAATTCTTCTACTTCAAGAACTATTATTCTTAAAGAAAAAAAAAATCTTCTTTTATATACATCCTGCATGCCGTGTTTTTTATACGTTGATTTTGTTAACTTTTCAAAATGCTAGTCTGTCTACGATATCCTAAAACGCTGCCTCCATAGGCAACAGCATTTAGAACAGTGCATTTGTTTGTATGATTTGCCAAATATTTGCTTCATTATTTTACCTTATGCTGTCCACAGGAACTTGCTGGCCAATCCGTTTAACTGTAACTGCCATCTGGCCTGGCTGGGTGAATGGCTCCGCAAGAAACGGATTGTCACAGGCAACCCCCGCTGTCAGAGCCCCTACTTTCTCAAGGAGATCCCTATTCAAGATGTAGCTGTACAAGACTTTGCCTGTGAAGAAGGTACAGCATTGTGTGTGTGTGTGTGTGTGTGTGCGTGTGCGTGTGCGTAAGAAGATCTGGTTTCTAACTCTTAATAAGTCTTTGATAAGATCTGTTATGTTAACTCGAGTAGATCAATGTTACCTTTGCATAAACTCCTGTAAGCTAACAAAAATAATCACCCTGGGCATATCAAAAAGCTCACTCTTCTCGGCTTCTGATATATGAGAACATTAACATGATGATTAATTTTCTCTTTGTTTGTGCGCAGGTAATGATGAGAATAGCTGTTCACCACTGGCTCGCTGTCCTGCCGAGTGTTCGTGTTTGGATACAGTGGTTCGTTGCAGTAATAAAGGACTAAAGGTTTTGCCTAAGGGCATTCCTAGAGACGTTACAGAGCTGTGAGTGTACACAAACCACAAGCAATTTTATAATAAATGGCCATTTGCAAAAATCCCCGTATCTGATCCAGGCACGTCTTTTTATAAGCCCAGCTCCTCCAAAAACACATACTTGACGTCTGAAACAATACACTACTGCTATATATACATCTTTGAAGTTTCTCCCATTACACTCTTGCTAATGTGCTATTTCCTCTGTGTTTGAGTAATAACTTGTTTGTCTTTTTCTGATAGCTATCTCGATGGCAACGAGTTCACGCAAGTCCCTCTGGAACTATCCAATTATAAACACCTCACTCTCATGTAGGTACTGCCCACTTTGGAATCACCCAATCACAAGGCATTACAGTTATGTCGGTTCTGCCCCTTTAAAACTCTTTTTGAGTAACCCGTTTACAGTATATGGTGTATGATGATTTATTTTCTCATCCAGCTAATGCCAATTTGCAGTTTTGGCTTTTCACCTTTTTCTATTATCTAGAATATTCCATCTCTACCAAACAGAGCAAATAAATTAAAGGTGCTAATGAACCACAATCATTACACATGCAAATATGTGAATTCTTCAATTAAAAATGAGTTAAATATGATTAATTGCCCACTTTTGTTGTCACATTACTGTAAAGCAGTTACACACAAACTGTCAGGATCTTTCGAACTTAGTTATGTAATTTGGTTCTGTAAGTTCATTTCTTTTTAATATTTTGTTGCTTTCATGACTGCATATAAACTAGACCTATACATTAAATCCAAAGAGAAATGTCTGTTCAAGTGAAGCTATGCTTCAAGGCTGTGGAATGCTTGTGTTGCTGTTGAATGTATGTTGCATTTTAACTAAAAGCCTAACACATAACTATTGTACATGTTTTGTGTTTTAAAAGATTTAACAGTCATTGCATTATTAAGTTTAGCCGTCTGAGTATGTTTAACATTGGACGTGGATTTTTGGCATTTTGAGTCAATTTGATTTAAAAATGTAACCCTATTTTTTCCAGAAACTATAGTCATGGATTTGTTGGAGCAAGCGTAATGTGGTGAAGCACAGCTTAGGGCAGGGGTGTCAAAGTCAATTCCTGGAGGGCCAAAGCCCTGCAGAGTTTAGTTCCAGCCCTGCTTCAACACACCTATCTGTAGGTATCAAACTAGCCTAAAGCACTTAAACAGTTTGATCAGGTGTGTTTAATTAGGGTTGGAACTAAACTGTGCAGAGCTGCGGCCCTCCAGGAACTGGCTTTGACACCTGTGGCTTAGGGGAATCACAAAAGAATCTTGTGCTTTTTAATGCCGTGCAATGTTGTGTTATTGCCATGTACCATAAATGTTGGCTTTGAGTGTTTGATTTTCTTGTGGCTCAAAACACTCTGCCTTTGTTTGTATGTGTGCGCGTGTGTGTTTGTGTGTTTTCTTGCAGTGATTTGAGTAATAACCAGATCAGCACATTGTCCAACCACAGCTTCAGTAACATGTCCGAGCTGCTCACACTGTGAGTGTCTATGATCTAAGGCTTCAGATTGTATGTCTGCGTTTTTTTGTGCAAACACTACTGTAGTTGTGTCTGTAGCTGTGCATTGTGTGTGTGTGCAAAGTCAATTTCAGATTTCTTGAAACTAAATGTGCATTTGTGTACATGCGGTATATGCAAATATAGGTGTGCTATGCACCATTCGAAATACAGGCTCTTTTTTTCATAAACCTGCAAATTAGATATGGATGTTATTTGCCTCTTTTGACACTTTAGCTACAATAACTGAACTGAAATGATCAATTATTAAGATAATAACTTATTTGTCTGTATTGTAACTGTATTGCAATGTCTTGTTCCATGTCAGAATTTTAAGCTACAACAGATTAAGGTGTATTCCTGCAAAAGCGTTCGACGGCCTCAAGTCTCTGCGCTTGTTGTGAGTACCTTACTGGCGTGTGTGTGTGTGTGTGTGTGTGTGTGTGTGTGTGTGTG
>CAIGQW010054471.1:6941499-6954718 GCA_903798125.1 Danio choprae
GTGTGTGTGTGTGTGTGTGTGTGTGTGTGTGTGTGTGTGTGTGTGTGCGTCCATGCAGTGGGTTGTTCTGCGAGTTTACCCCTCCAATGGTCCTGCCGAGAACAAGTCCATGCGATCATTACGATTGTGCCAACGGTGCGCAGTGTGTTGTGAAAGACACAGACCCTGTGTGTCAGTGTCTGCCAGGTTACGAGGGTGTGCACTGTGAAAGACTGGTGAGCGTCAACTTCATCAACAGAGAATCCTTCCTGCAGATCCCCTCCAACCTCATCACAGAACAGGCCAATATATCTCTGCAGGTACATGCTTTGATCATTCAGGTATGAGTGAAAGAGAGCGATGTGAAGTTTGTGCATAATCACACTCCTGTACTGCATGTGTGTGTCATAGATCGCCACAGATGAGGATAATGGAGTGTTGCTGTATAAAGGAGATAATGAACACATTGCTGTGGAGCTTTACAGAGGCAGACTGAGAGTCAGTTACGACTCTGGATCATATCCTCCATCTGCAATCTACAGGTACACATAGATACTATATATTGCAGACATTTAACAACAGTACTGAAAAGAGCTTGTTTGTTTTAGAATTGGAAGAGAATTTTAAATTGAGTGGACCTCAAGCTAAAGTAAATCAAATTACAGTACATGAGATGAAAATAGGAATGCAGATTTAAAAAGGTCAATGATATGTAGGGATGGCTGACTTGAAACTGATGTGTAGAGATCCCGAAGCGCAAGTGTTTCGAAACACTGGAGCGAAGCATGATCTGAAACACCCAGGTCACGTGACTGAAGTGTTTCAAAACACTAGGTGACGTGACTAAAGCGATCAAAGCATCGATTATTTCAGAAGCATTTTGATACCTGGCGAATCTGCGTTTGACTGACAGGGTCTGAAAAAAAACTATCTCATGGAGCCTAGTGGACCATGCATGTGCACAGAGTAAGTGTGGTGTAAGGCCTGTGTTTGAATCCCGACTTATACAAATACTCTGAAATTGTGACGATGTATTTTAATAATGTTACTTTTTTATCACCAAAACAAGATATATTAATTCACAAAATGTTCATTCAGATGTCAGACCAATGTTAAAACAAAACACGTTACAAGAACAGAGCATTTAAAAACAAACATATATAACTGCATCTCTCTGGATTTGAACTATTTATCTTTGTATGCTAGTCTGGAACTCTCACCACTTTACTAAATCACTTGAAGCTTCAACTCTACAACGCGGGGTTTAATACCTCAATTTGCTCAACTGTTTCTTTACTGAAGCTGTTCCAGAGCAATACATAAAAATGACAACTAGGTGTCACTGTAGAGACGGGTTTCGAAACGTTCGAAGCTTCAACACATTTGCTTCGACTGTTTCAGTGTTTGCCCATCACTAATGATACGAGCTGTAAATATATGCCTCAGTTGAAAATAAAAATGCAACTATATGTAGTCTTGTCATAGCCTACAGCATGGGTTACCAACTGTTCCTGGAGATCTACATTCCTGCAGATTTCAGTTGCAACCCTTATCAAACACGTCTGCCTGTAGTTATCAGGTGCTGTTTAGGTCATAATTAATTGGTTCAGGTGTTTTTGATCCGGGTAGGAGCTGAACTCTGCAGGAAGGTAGATCTTCAGGAACAGGGTTGAGCACCCCTGGCCAATAGTCTTGTGTTCTGCTGGTTGAGATCTTTTCAACAATATATGGAATGGTTAGGGAAGAGACTGAACAATACCTTTGGGCCGTTTTGTTTAGCATCTTCACCAAACATTAGTAAACCAACTAAAGTGCAGTAACTACACATTTGGTCAAAATTTAATTAAAGCCTAAAATAGGTTTTGTGCCATCTGTACTGTCTTGTGACAAAGGCCTCATGTACACTAGTGCATTTTCTTTTTAAACTTGCATAGGTTTTGTTACGGTTACGCCTGCCGTCTACACTACACTACGACGTGGCTATCCACAATCCCTCTCAGATTAGTCTTCTGGACTATTGCATATCATTCCCTGATTCGTCAAGCCCTGATCATATGACCATTATGGATTCCAGGAAAACATGTCATGCAATCATTTTTTTTTTCTTTAAACGCAAATACTGCACAATGGGTTTGTAGAGCAGCATAGTAGACCACATATTTAGAGTAGGTTTTCTTGATTTAAACTAGCTGAGATGTAAAATATCATGAAGTAGATCTTGAGATAATTTTCATGGAGTGGTATTATTTATATGCTGCTTAGCTAAAACTATTGGACTTCTGGTATTGAAATGATGATGATGATGAAGTGTTTTCCATCTGCATTTGAGTGTTGAGATTATCAACCAAAGAAATCTAAATCTTTAGTATGGTGGGTTAATAAAGACCATTGAAGACTTTAGTCTTGTCATAAAAAGGTTATATTTCATATAAATGCTGTTTTTTCTTTATAACTTTCTATTCAACAAAGAATCCTGAAAAAAAATCTAATTCATTTTCCTAAAACAAAATCTGTATTAATGGGGTTTCACATTGGATCATTGACCAACAGAACTACCGAAGTACTACAAGTACTATTGACCTCTGATATTTACAGTAGCAAAAAAAAAACAGCTATATTTTCTTCGCAGTAATGTGCCAATTTTCCAATCTCATCTAATCAAAGACCCTTGTTTGTTTTTGACTGTCTAACAGCTTAACTAAAGCACAGGCTGCAGATAAATCCCTCACTGTTCACCTGTACTCTTCCTTTAGTGTCGAGACAATAAATGATGGCAGTTTTCATGTGGTGGAGCTGGTGGCAAAGGATCAGTCTCTGTCACTGTCCATTGATGGAGGAAGCCCTAAATCCATCAACACCGCCAACAGCCCCAGCCCAGTGCCGAGCCCAGCCCCGATTTATCTTGGTGGTATGTACAAACCACTTTGTAAAATGCCAGTGTTAGCACCATGTCAACCCTGGATCTTTTCAGAAACAGCTCACATTGATGTACAAATAATGATACAAGTCTAACTAAGTATAAAACAGACCCAAGAATAAGAATAAATCTTGTGTGTTGTCAGGTCTTCCTCAGCAGTCTGGATTGGCCTCGTTGCGTCAGGGCTCAGGCAGGAACGGCTCTAGTTTCCACGGCTGCATCCGAAACCTATACATTAATGACCAGCTCCAGGATCTCACCCAGTTCCTGCTGCAGGAGGGTGTTGTGCCCGGATGCCAGCCGTGCCAGCGGAGCATGTGTGCTCATGGCCAGTGCCACGCCACCGGACAATCCTCCTTCAGCTGTGAGTGTGAGGCAGGATGGACTGGCCCGCTCTGTGACCAGCAGATCAACAATCCATGTGACGGGAACAAGTGAGAGACTCAAAAACACACACTCACACGAAGTAGTTTTATTGTACAGCAAGAGAGCAGACTCATATAAGCACTTTGTATGTGTTTGTCTTTCAGGTGTATCCATGGCTCTTGCATGGCCATAAACTCATACTCGTACAGTTGCCGCTGTCATCCAGGCTTTGCAGGTGTGCTGTGTGATGAAGAGGAACAGCTCAGCCCCTGTCAGTATATAGCATGTAAATTTGGCCGCTGTCGTGTGTCTGGACTGGGCAAAGCCTACTGTGAGTGCAACAGCGGCTACACGGGGCAAAACTGCGATAGAGGTACGGCTGGATTTGCTCTTTATATGAAACATAATCTTGAGAGACAAAACATCACATATGTTTTAATAATATTGTCATAGTACAATTCACTGAAGATTTCAATTGAAATACATATCCAAGTCCAATACAGAGTTTAAAAAAATGATTATTTAGAGAATGGATTTAGTTTTAGTCTTTTATTTTTCATTTCTCAGCCAAATTTTAGTTTTATTTCAGGGTGTTTCATTTTAAATCTAAAACTCAACCTTAAAGTTGAATTTAAAACAGGCAAAAATGTAACCTCTTGTGCTATTTGTTAATTTTTCACTGAAACATGTTAAATGTTTGGTTTGTTTTGTAGTGTATCAGAATTGTATGAAAGATTTTGGCACCTACATTAGCACGCAAAGAAAAAAAAATACACACTTATATAAAAACTTGAAATAGTCCAGCGAAAATATGAATTTCATGTAGAATTTGACAACTATATTTTTGCGCTTTTTCCAGAAAATCTACTTTTTATTTAACTTTTTAACTTAACATTAATTTCAGGTTTAGGTTCATGTCCCAAAAATGGTTAAAGACTTATAACTTATGTAAATGTAATTTAGTACCAACAATCCCCTAACAACAGAAAAAATTAAGTACAATCAAGTACATTCCTGTCACTGGAGAAAAAAAAAACTGTCATTTTTAACTGACAAAGCAACAGAACCAGAGGGTTAAGACTTTAGCTGATAACATCATTGAATGGCAAGGTATTTCATGTTTTATAAAAGGGTATGTATCGTCAATACTTATGTACTCACCAGGGGTGTGTTTCCCAAAACCATCATTAGCCAACTAAGGTTATAATTTCTGCATTACAAACATAGTTTGGCAATTCTGTTTCCCGAATCCATTGTTCCAACGAACCTTCGTAACCAACATCGCAATGTTGTGTGGTTGTAAATACACCTCTAGACCTGTGGTTAGAAGCAGAGCTCCTGGCTGTGTTTTATTCTGAGTTTTCTCTCTTTACCCTATTCATTTCAAACACTTCACCATCTACTTTAAATCACCTTTGTCTTGTTGTCCCTTCTTAGTGCACTCTGAAAACTTTTATCGACTTTATGATTTACATTACATTACACGCGAAAATCTGTTATATTTCCAAAGATTGGGAATAGGAAACATACTTTATTGCAGGGGTCTCAAACTGCCGGTGTTGTGCCGGGAGGTGCACCCCCTCTGAAATGTGCATGTATTAACTGAAATTGATTAAAAATAATAATAATAATAATAATAATAATAGAGTTATGACACTAATGAGAGTGACTGATGTGAGTTTCATTAATGGAACGCTTCCCTTACAGAAGAGAAATAAATAAATAGATTGACCTTAAATACAATACCGATGAGATTAAGTAAATTGTTAATGTGTGATTTAGTTTAAATCAGCAACAACAATTGTGTGTTCCATGTAGCCTAAATGTCTGTTTAAAGCCCACCAAAAAGCCTAATTTTAGGCTACACTACAGTCAATATTATTATTTTACATTTATTTGTAAACCTTGTGCATTTTAAAATGCGTATCACTTCTTGTCCTTGCTTTATCCATCAAAATAATTATTTTTTAAAAAATTTTTTAAATGTAGACTGAGAATGTTAATGAAAGTCTATGAGGGGGTGCATTTTGCGGCAGGTTTGCGTTTCTCGGCACAACACCAGCCCCCCGTCCTCCTCCATCCACCATGAAATCAAAAGTATAATAACATCTGGCCTCGCCCCCCTAAAATATTTATTTTAAAATTAACATTGTTATTATTATTATCATTATTATTATTATTGTAGTAGTTTGGTAGCTATTTAATTAACCGATTCGATATGTACACGTAGCAAAAACACAGTTTAAATAAAAAAATTTTAAAAAGGTGATGGCATAAAAAACGTGCTTGACGGCAGAGTTGATAAGACGTTAACCTAACTTGCTGGTTTTCTGGCCTTTTCAGTTTCATTTTTTGTTTGACTGAAGAAAAATGTCAAAAAAAAACAAAAAGAAAAGTGGATGAAGAACACAGACAGTTTCAGGATAGATGGACACTGCTGTATTTTTTGTTGAGTTTAATAGAAACGCCACCTGTCTGATATGCAAAGAAAACTTGCCGTTTTAAAGGAATATAATCTCAAGCTTCATTACTCCACTAAACACGGAGAGTAATATGAGAAGTACCAGAAAGATGAGAGAGAGAAACGAGCCAAGCAGTTGCAGAGAGAGCTAACGTCCCAGCAGAGCCTTTTCCACTAAGCCAAAAAGGATGCTGATTCTGCAGTTGAAGCGAGTTATGTGGTGAGTGAGATGATCGCAAAAGCAGGCAAGACATTCACTGAAGGGCAGTTTAGGAAGAACTGCATGTTGGAGGTCGCTGATATTTTTTGGCCAGACAAAAAGAAAGTTCAACAGTCTCTCTCTATCAGCGGATACAGTGGCAGAGGGGAGTTATCGAGCGACATTTATGATCAGCTTCGCGGGAGAGCTAGAGATTTCACTGCTTATTCCGTGGCGCTTGACGAAAGCACAGACAAAAGTGACACTGCTCAACTAGATATTTTCATCAAGGGTATTAATGATCAGTTTGAGGTAACGGAAGAATTGCGGAGTTTGTGTTCAATGCACGGTCGTACAACAGCCAAAGATATATTTCATCAGCTGTGCGATCGGAAGCGTTGGTTCGCCGTGGAACAGACTAGTAGGCGTTACTACAGATGGGGCTTCGTCTATGACAGGTAAAAAAAAAAAAGTAAAGTTCAAAGTAAGTTAAAAGAGGAAAATGCAGATCCAGCTGTTGTTTTACACTGCATTATACACCAGCAGGCATTGTGCAGCAAATGCTTGAAACATGAGCATATGCGTTTGTTGTTATAAAATGCATCAATTACATCAGGTCAAGGAGTTTACAGCACCGTCAATTTCGTGCATTTTTAGAAGAAATTGAGGCAACGTATAGTGATGTACTTTATTTTACTGAGGTGCGCTGGCTCAGAAGGGGAAGTGTCTTGAGATTTTTTGAGTTAAGAACAGAAGTGAAGAGATTCATGGAAGATGGCAGAATGGATGTTCCTGAATTTGATGATCCCAAATGGTTCATGGACTTAGCATTCTTGGTGGACATTAGACAGGAGCTGAACATTCTCTTAACTTGAAGCTCCAGGGCCCTGGTCAGCTCATCACAGCAGTGTATTAAAGTGTGAAAGCGTTCTCCACAAAATTAAGATTGTTGAAAACTCAGCTTTCTGCAAAAAAACCTCAGTCATTTCTCAACATGCAGATCTCTTGTGGGGAGGGTTCAATGGAGATGAATATGCCTTTGCTGTTGAAAACCTACTTCAGCAATTTGATCAGCGTTTTGCTGATTTCAAGGCACATCGTGACACTTTCCAGCTGTTTGCAGACCCCTTCTTAGCTGATGTGGAGAGTGTTGCAAATGGAACTGATCGACTTGCAGTGCAACAGTGAGCTAAAAGCTAAATTCAGAGAGGCACAAGGAAATGCAAAGAAGACTGCACAGTTTCTGAGAGAAGTACCTTCACGCTTCGCAGAGCTGTCCAAAGTATTCATTCGCTTAATGTGCCTTTTTGGGAGCACATATCTGTGTGAGAAACTTTTCTCAACAATGAACTTCAACAAAAGCAAGTCCAGGTCCAGGCGTAGCGATGCTCATCTTGAAGCTGTACTCAGGGTTTTAACTGCAAACTCCATCAGGCCAAGAGTCTGGCAACAAATAGAATAGTTTGCAAATGTATTCAGTGATTGCAATTGTTCATTGTAAATATTGTTTTACAAAAGTTGTTTTGATAAGTTACTCAAGTTAAAATAAAAAGGTAACTGTAAAAAATGATACAGAATGTCATATTGCACAGACATTAAAGTTAATTTCCAGAAATTCTGCATTTTTGTCTTGTGCTTGAATGTTAAAATGGCCCTCGTATGAGTTGTCAGTCACTGCAATGACCCCCAGCCAATTTGAGTTTGAGACCCCTGCTTTATGGTATATGCATGTTTTCATTTAGATTTAAAAAGTAAGCCCTATTGTTTTCTATGTGCAACATTTTGGCAATGTTTTCAGTGTTTCAATTTTTATTTTTTTACTAAATCAAATAATAAGAACAGTACACATTAAATGTTATTTCTGAAAACAAATGCAATTTTACAGACAACAATCAAATGAAAATATACTTTGTCATGTACATGTCATTGTATGGCCAAATATCTGATTTGTATATGAGATTAGATTACTTGTTATTAAATTTGTAAAAGCAAGGACATGTCTTTTTTCAGTTAAGTATGGAGCAAAAAAAGATCGACCAAGTACAAGCAAACAAGATAATTATTACTTAATACTCAGAACTCATATTGGATTTATATGTCATGTATTTTTATATAATACAATTTCCTGTAATTGTTTCACACAAGCGTCATTAGATAAGTTTTGCATTGTAACTAACATGGTTCAGACTATGGATCTCTGACAGAGATTGGAAAACACTTGCAACTATTAATTAATTTCCCTGAACATTGCATCATACAATGGTAGTTTAGCCGTTAATGTGTTTGTTTGGGAAACGCACCCCAGAACTGAAATCTGTGCTTGCATGTTAAATGTCTTAAATGCTTACTTTGCTAAAGTTGTGCTTTCTTTCTAAACTTCTGTGTAGCTTTGCTGTTGCTGTTGAAATGCTAACTCTGAGGAGCTAGTCCTGCACTATTTTTTTTTGTTTTACTAACGTTCATTTTTAACATTCCTGTAACCTTCAAGCTGCTACTGAAAGCGGTATGGACCCCACTCAGGTCCGCCAGGTGAGGGAAGCATGCATGAATGTGTGTGTGTGTGTGTGTGTGTGTGTGTTCATCTTCAGCCATCTTGTTCCATTAATCACTAATAACCCTCAAGCCTTAGCCCTCAAAATATTTGGATTCTTTTTCACCCAGCAAAGACAGCATGCATAGTTTTTAGAGAGGGAAAGAATCTTTACCCCCCCCCCCCCATTTACACTTTTACAATCATCAAAATAGCTTTTAAGAGAGTTTAAGTTTTTGCGCTCGGTGTGTAATTTTTTGCCAGGTATGTAGGACATGGAGTCATACGTTTTGTTGTCTACAGTATACTTCTTGTTAAAAATATTGGTGGCACTTTACAGTCCTGTTTTGCATACAATTTACTTATCATAGTCATTATGAAACTGCTTAATTACTCTGCACTACCCCTAAAGCTTCCACTAAACCGTGTAATCCATGTACAGTAGATTCATAGTTATCCTTGTACTTTATTAGATAAGTACACTAATAGTGTACCACTAATAGTAGGCTACACCCACTGTTAAATAAATTGCAAGCATCCAAAAAGTTTTTATGTGTCAATAAATAAACGAATACATACATTTAGGTTTTTGCAAGTGGTACTGACTGCAGAGCCTCATGGGCCTCCAGCGAGGGGGATCTTGAGCTCCAACACCTTCTTGCTGCACTTCCTGCACAAGTGACATCACTGGGGCTTGGGGTTAGAGGCAGAGTTAAGGGCTCCAGCTCCACCCAAGCTGCTCTGCAGTGAGCACCCTCTCCATTTTGGGGAAATCCTGTGCAATGAACAAAAAGTAAACATAAAAGTGGTGAATGCAAACATGGTAAAAGTGGTAAAAGCATGATAACATTGAAAACCATTGATATACTTACACATTAATGACAAGTCAGATACAGCATGGCTTTACAATATACAGTAGATACAGTATGGCAGAGCAGATACAGATAAAGTTCTGACAATAATTATTCATCCTCATGTCATTGCAAAGAGACCTTTGTTCATCTTTGAAACATAAATTAAGATCATTCGGATGAAATCTATGAAGGATAAGAGAGCTCTCAGACAGCAACAGTCCCGATTCATTCCAGAAAGATACCAAAACATCGTCAAAACAGTCCATGTGTCTTCAGTGGTCCAATCGCAATGTTTGAAGTTAAAATACATTTGTACGCATATAAAACAAATAATTTATTTAATTGTTTTGGTTTTTTCCTAGGGTGCTTGTTCATGAGCACTGCTCGCTGATGTATACTCCAGATGCCCATGCACGCATCTGAGGTAATACTTCAGCAGCACAGCAAAGCATGAAACACATGCACAGTGCTCTCATGAACCAAGGTTATCTTAGTAAACACAAACTAAAAATAAGACGAAAACTATTGTTCAAAAACATTTTGTTAACTGAAAAAACAAAACATCACAATAAATTAAAAAATGAAACTAACAATAGTCACTGGACGAAATGATAAATTATTATTGAGCACTCATTCTGTGGAGACAAATCTGTAGATGTACTGTACCTGTAGATGGCAATTTTACAGCAAAACACATTAGTCAATCAAATAATCATATACAAAAACATATTTTCTGTATAAACATTCTTTTCTGTCTTTTTTCATCTCCCAGAAAAATGCAAACTAGGCATGATTAACTTATTCATTTAACCGTCAATCAGATGAGAAATTTGCCTTGATTTTTAAATAACATTTTTACTTTTATTGAAGTTGCGCGTGTACAGTTATAGGTTCATTGTTAAAACAATTACTTTATTGTTATGACTAAGAGGTACTGAGAGTAAATGCAAGCTGTGAAAATGCTGAACTTTGCTTTGGCCGACAGTGGACATGTTCTGTTAACTATGCTTAACTGGAATGAATAAAACGGACTAAATTGAAATGTTCCAAAATTAAAAACTGAACTAAAACTAATAAAACCAACAATGAAATGAACTAAAACAAAACTGAAATTTACAGCAAATTTTAAAATAGTATTTCTATAAGAATCTTTAAAAAGCTGAATTATAACTTTGACGTGAATGTGCGCCCTATACTGACACTGAGAAGAAGAAACATTTGAATAAATTATTTTGTTTTATATGTACACAAGTTTCTCTCTCTCGTAGCTTGATAATATTTCGATTGAACCACAGAGGACACATGGTATGTTTTGAAGATGTTGTTTGTTTTTTTTCTTGACTTTGAACATCTCTGGAACATCGCTGTGTATGGAGGATGAGAGAGCTCTTAGATTAAATCTAAAATATCTTTATTAGTATTCCAAAAACAAATGATGGTCTCAAGAGTTTGGAATGACACAAGGGTGAGTAATTAATAACAGAAATTATTCATTTTGGTGTGAACTAACCCTTTAAGGTGAACCTATAGTTTGGCAGCTCCCACAATCCTTTATTTTTTTACTCAGAATATTTTCTCAGTATAAATATCATGCTTGATATATATATATAGTGCTGAGTGTTGTTTTTTTTTTGTCTGTTCCCTGTAGAGATGGCGTGTCGGGGGGAACGGGTCCGAGATCACTATCAGACGCAGCAGGGCTACGCCGCGTGCCAGAGCACAGAGAAGGTCTCGCGTTTAGAGTGTCGGGGCAGCTGTGGGGACGGGACCTCCTGCTGCGCCCCGCTACGCAGCAAACGCAGGAAATACACCTTCCAATGCACAGACGGGTCCTCTTTTGTACAGGAGGTGGAAAAGGTTGTCAAGTGTGGCTGCACAAAATGTCCATCCTAAAACAACAACAACAAAAATACATCCTCACCCTCCCCTTGTTTGAAGTCCCCTGTTTTGTTTTTGTCAGTGTTGGACTAATGTTTTTGTTTTTTTTTTTCCTTCAAAGGAGATAATGGATTACTGTAAGATAAAGAACAAACCTATTTTTTATTATGAAGCTGAGAAAAAAAAGACAAAAAATAGATTTTAGAGGTTTTTTTATTTGCCATCTTAGGTACTGTGACGTTTTGATTACTTTTTCTTTTTTTTTGGGCAAAATCACCTCAAATAAGAATGGAAAGCAAACACACCCTGACGACACGTTTCAATTTTTGTGTGTCATTCTATGTGCCATTCTTTTTTTGTGATTTTCTGGACTGCCGTAACTCATTTCACCTGGACTTTGTGAAGGTGAGATAAAGTATCATTATGGAGGCTGCAGGGGGATTCACTGAGAGCGGAGGATTCCCATCTTACTTCCTTACACCACACAAACACACTATCATAGCTGCTTTCTCTCTTACACACACCTTACCTACTAAGTGTAAACTCATGGTCTCTTCCAGCATGCACACATGCACACTGTTCTGATCCGCATTATAAACCATGTGTATTTATTGTATCAAAAATACTGTCACATTACTTATACTCAGTATAGCCCTTCGTTCCCTGGAGTTACAGTTGGAATTTCTTAATATATATTAATTTATATTCGTCCTCTTACCGATTTAAATCACTCATAGCTTATTGAGTAGTAAAACTAACGTCGTGTCTCCTTCGGTTGGTTGGTTGGTTAGACCAATGGAACTGTTGTATTTACCATAAAAAAAAAAAAATAAGCAAAAAAAATGACAAAAGAAAATTCTTAAAAAAATAATAATTATAATAACTTAGTGGTGTTATGAATCTTCAAATGTGAAGTGAAAACATTGTATATTTTTGTCAAATCTCCTAAAAATTTGTATGGTGACACAGACGTGCTTTATATTAGAGTTTAAATGTATAGTTAAAATCTCCCCGTGTATTCTGTATAGAGCACATGCCATAGTTCAAAAAATAAAAATGATAACAGTAGCGTCCATAGCTGTCAATAAACCTCTTTTTAAAATATCCTCCTTGCAAATCCTTTTTAACGAAACAGATAGAAAGAAAAACTGTGACTTTTTTTCTAAATGATACTACTTTGTTACCACTCTGTTTCCCCCATGTTAACATGTTGCTGCTAAATTGGTATTGTAGACTTTGGATGATGATGCTGATGTTTATTGTAGAGGACGTTGCTCATTCATTGAGCAAATTGTTTTACTGATCAATGAATAAAGATGTCCCCTCCCTCTACCGTGTTTGCGTTGTTCATTTGAACAGGTTATTGTCTTAAGCTAACTGTAGTAAAGAGTGCCACAAGGCTCTGTCTTAGGCCCACAGCTATTTTCAGTTTATATGCTATGCCTCGGTATCATTATTAGAAAACATCAGGTTAATTATATTGGTCTTACAGATGCTATTTAGTAGTTTATACTGCATAAACATAACTATACATCTCTAAACCAGATGACATTTAAAAATAACATTAAAAGATAATTCTGTCAACAAAGATATTATAAGGAATAATTGGCAACAGGCAGTTGAATTATAAGATAATGCACAGCCGAGGTGGTCATTCAGCAGACTGGAGTCAATGATTCCACTTACACTAGTCACCACACATACACACACTGTTCAGATGTTTGTTCTCAAACTGCTCGTGTGTAGGACTAGTTTCTTATGCAATTCAGCCAATGCCTTTAGCTTTGTTTCGATTTGATTTTTGACTGTTGAAAGCTGTGAAATTTCTGAAATCATTCAGATATGGAAGTGTAATGCAGTCAAGACCTACCTGGAACTACTTCAGTCATGTTGTTCCTTAAAATACACTGTAATTGCACATCTTAGAATAATTATCAGCCAATCAGAAGCAAGCATTCAACAGCCCTGTAAAATAAATAAATAAATAAATAAATATATATATATATATATATATATATATATATATATATATATA
>CAIGQW010054471.1:6954818-6975475 GCA_903798125.1 Danio choprae
CACTTACTTGGTGGTGCAGAGGATAACAAAGTCCACTAAAGAATGTACACTATGTTACTGTTAAAGGCAGCTTCTAAACTTATACAATTGTTTGGGAGTCTTTAGTCAAGCATTTCATATAAAACATCTCATACTCTAATCATATCAACTGAACATGTTTATTTTTCACCTGCAATGTTATGAACAGCACCAGCTACAGTACTCCTAAAGGTAACTAAAGACTATAACAGCTCCAGTGTGGATCCAGCCTCTTTCAAAGATTACAGATGACCTTGACACATGTGAACAGATTCACAGACTTATGAAGCCAATTCTGAATCAACATATACAATTATTCTAATCAAAGTTCCTCATTTCTGTTTGAATAACATCATTAACTAATTGCATGTATAATGTATATTTTTGCCATATGGACATTGTTTGATAGAGTCATCTTTGACAATCGCTTTATTCTTAAATATTAGGTTACAAATGCAGAATAGAAACAATATACGACGGGATTAACTAGTATTGGTAGTTAATAGTCTTTATATTGCCATACTATAGCCCCCACTAGCCTCAATGTTGCCAGCAGGAGGCGACACAGTTCGTTCATTAGTTCGTTCTTCTGCAGCTGCTGATTTACAGCATCAACTTGTTTAATTTCGCCAAATAGACAATGAACTTGTTTTTAAGAACTTGTTATTAATCCTTCATCCTCACACATGCGTGTTTGTACCAGACCTATTCAAAAACTCGTTTACAACGGCTTTAAATTTATATTTGAGCTATCCGTTTAATGAAGCTACTTATTGGCTATTATTGTTTTTACTTTGTTTTGAAAATACCCAAGCATTAATTCGGTTTAGCACAGAAAGCCAGTGTTCAAGCGCATTATTTTTTTATGTACACTTAAAACCTAAAACATGTTAATAAAATATACACAAACCTTTATTTTCTTTGGATTGCTGGATCATTAAGAGCTCATCTCAATCACGTGTAATCGTTTGGAAGCCCAGTCCCAAGACTGTATGAAAATAGGTCTAGCATCTGCTAATGCACTGCTAAACCGAATCAGGTGTCGATTTACTTAAACTGGGTTAGAATGACCTCTTGTGGACATAAAAGATACTGCGTGTAATTCTCTTAGCCAAATTCGAACTTGTAATTGTACATTTGTTTTACTTTTGTACTTTGAGTTATTATTAACTTAAACCACGCACACGCACACGGAAATACTGTTTATATTGGTACAAAATGCCACTTTATTGTTTGAGTTCATCACACACATCATACAACGCTCATTCCAAACTGATTGCCACTCAGCTGGGAAATAACATGAGATAAAGGCAATGACAGCGACAACTATTAAAAGCAAACAAATGAATCAGACAGCATTTGTCAAAATCACACCTTAGTTGACACGAACCGTGATTTTTATTCTTTTTACTCTTTGTTTGCAATTTCACAGACCTCTGCTTGCCCTGAGTGTAATTAGTGGGGGTTATACTTCGAGCTGGTTGTGTTATGATCATATTTGAAGGTCTGCTTGTTTGTTTCCCAATTTCACATTTGAACAACAGCATTGTGCTCTGGCCAGATTCAGTCTACATACATACACCAAGGGTAAACTCACAATGGTGAAATTTCAAAACGGTTTGATGACACTTTAAATGGATATGAATATTTTCCTTTCTTCTCCTTCCTTTACCACTTATCCCCAACAGAAAAGAAAATGTGTTTAGTTCTGGAACACTTGATAGATACGGAGCTTACAATAAACAAACCAACATAAAAGATAAAAAGATAGATAGAAACACACCAAATCACCTCTTTCATGAATCATGAGGATGATAAACATAATTACTCTCCCTTCATATATAGATTCCGCCCCTTCAGTTTATAAAGTGACATCATTACATGATCACACAAGAGGTCCATTCATGTTTGACAAAACAAAAATAATCACTGACAATAAAATTCAGAAATGCATTAGAAAAGAGGTCACTTTTCCATTCATAAAGTGAATGTTTAAAGTGGACGCTTTGATATGTTTGCAGACAGCTACCTAATTTAATCTATGGATATAATGGAATAGTTACATTTAGCCGAGGAATTTATTTCTCCCAAAAAACGAGGCAGTTTCCTGTTAGCTCCAGGATGTCAACTAATAAACTATTAAATGTGACATGTAGGGGCGCCCTGTCAAAAAACAAACAAACGAAAAAAAACACGGCAAATGAGAAGGAAAAAAACCCACCCCAATTTAAATAAAACCAAACAAAAATCATCTATCTATAGACCCTAAAAAAAAAGAAAGAAAGAAAGAAAGGCTATTGACCACTCAAACCAGTCTTTTTCACTAGAGCAATGGTGAAAATAGGACTTTGACAGCTAAAAATAGATTTGTTTCTCTAAATATTAAGTATATAACCCCAGCCCCTAGGATTTATATAGTAAGAAATTCCTTAAGATCTACAAAATATAGCAATGCTATCTCGAAAAATAGTTTTGCTTCTTTAAATATGTAGAATACATTCATGACTATTGGTAGTGCCTTTCTGAAGGGTGGCGGGTGTTCCTCTGGGTCAGTATCTGGTCTGGTATTCATGATGCCATCTGTTGAAGTCGTTGTAGAACAGAACGATGCTCCCCGACGCCATGCCAGTGATGATGCATCTGGAGGAGGGAGTAAATGACAGATAAATATTACACTAATAACTGGACTGCAGAGTTCATTTATGGGAGACTACGAATGTTTGGTACACAATTGGTTTCTGCTCATTCCTGTTTTTCCTTTTCTTTTTTCATCATCTTGGCCTTAAAGCTGTGGCAAAACTTTTAATGACTCACCGTGTAATTAAAACATCCTAACTGGCCGTTCATTCATTCTACAACAATGCACATATAAAATCATTAATGCTGGCAGTTAAAAAGGTAACATCCATTCTATATTTTAAGACTGTCACAAATATAAAGAACAAATAATAATTAATTATAAACAAATAAATTCTTATTTGGCCACCAATAGAGCCAAAAAGCCATCTGGTGGTTATGTTTGATATTGCGCCCAAACACTGTAAGGTGATTTTTTTAAAGGTCTTTAAAGGGCACCTATGATGAAAATTATCTTCTTTAAGCTGTTTGGACAGAACTGTGTGTAGGTAAAGTGTGTCCACAGTCATATTGGGGTGATATAAAGACAATAAGTCTCTTTTTTTTTAATTTACTGAAGGTAAAATAGCATCCAAATCCCTCCTGTTTTGAGGCCGACAGCAACTGGATGTAGGAGTGCGGTTTCCCCGCCCACTGAATTGATTGACAGCTGCATATTAAGGTGTCTCCGTAATAATCCGTATAATCATATCAACCAGACAGGACGTGCGCAAAGCAACCGAGAATAAAAGATCTGTTCAGTTTGCTAGGATCATCAATCATCACCAAATGTGATCAAGAGTGAGTTTTACAAGTTTACCACGTTTTTAAAACAGTGCATGTTTGTAATGAATTACAGCGATTTACTTCAGCTTTACTTTATCACCACAGCCGCGTGTCAGTACAATTATAAAAGAAGACGCTTCAATCCCGGCTTGTGGACCTTAAATCAGGTTTATTTTGTACATTAACATAACGGATATCCATACAGCAGTGGATATTAATGTGTATCCTGTCACATTTGCAGTGCAAAAACAGTGCAAAGCTAAACTCATCGTTGCAACTCCACAACAAATACATCAAATAATCATTGGGAAAGTTATTACTGTAATATTTCTCACACGTTACATGGGATCTGCTTCTTTCATGTCTGTCTGTTATCTGAGGCAGCCGAGAGCGGAGATTGAGGCACACTGACAGGCACGTGGGAACGGTGGGCGGGGAGGACTCGCATTAAAGGCACAGTCCACAAAAACAGCTACAAGATGCTCAGAGGTAAAATTTACAAACTTCTGAAAGGTTATAATAAATAATATGATGGGCGTTTTGAGCTGAAACTTTACAGACACATTCTGGAGGCACAAAAGACTTATTATTAAATCTTGGAAAAAGGGGTAAACTAGGTGCCATTTAAGGTTTTTTTAAGGATTTTTAATTTCAAATTTGAAATAAGTTCAATGTATTTAGCAAAATACATACTTAGCATATTATAATACCTTTTTTATTTATTGTTTTAGTATCTTCATATAAGAAACTTGCATAACTTTTTTCTAATTGAACTTTTTTTCACTTCACCAATAATCTGACAAATTTGGTCTTCAAAATGAGATCAAGCATATATATTCATTAGCACAACTGTTTTACACACCGCTATTAATAAGAGTTTACTACTATGTTAAATCAGCATATTAGAAGGATTTCTGAAGAATCATTTGGCACTTAAAAGTCTTGCCAAAAATCATTACAGGAATAATGTTAATTTTAGAATATAAAATAAGTATTTAAATGTTTCACTGGATTTTTCACTGGAAATAAAAACACTCATACTTTTGAACTGTACAATCTGATTCTTGATTCTATTGGACTGTAAATAAAATTGACTATAACATTTCAGGAATACATTTTTTACTTTTTTTTTTATGTCTCTATTAACTATTACTAAAAATCCACTTTATTTGTAGAGAATCACAAGACTACATTTGTAGACTAGTTTTTTTTATGAATGTTACTATAATGTTTTTAATTTATCTTGTTTTAAAGCAGTAATGTCCACATCCATATGGACTGTTAAGTCTACCAGTTAACATTATACTGTATAACATATAATAATACAATACATAAAATAATAAATATAAATAAAATATATTATATTTTATTATGTTTGTATAGTATTGTATGTTTCCTGTGAAATACATTTTTTTATATTTTATATTATTTAAAAATTATTATTATTATTATTATTAATTTTATATTATTGTTATATATTATATTTACATTAATTTTTTTATAGTGCAATAACATTTCACAATTTTACAATCTGTACTGTATTTTTGATTAAATAAATGCAGCCTTGGTGAGCAGGATAAGCTTATTTTAAAACATTTAAAAATCCTACTGACCCCAAACTTTTGAGCGGTAGTGTGTGTATATATATGCTAATAATTCTTTCTAATGGGGCAGCTGAAAAGATTTTTACTTGCCCTATCAAAAATTCTAATTAGTTATTTCTTAGCCACATATTTTAAATAATGTGCCAAAATAAGCCAACCTATACACATTTTTTAACATAACTTTTCTTTTTTTTTTTCTTAAAAGACAAGCATTAAAAACTATAATAAACTAAATGTATGCACATCTGTCCAGGTCATTGTTCTCACCATATATGGTCTATAAACACAGAGTACTTTTAAATAAATGGTAGTGTAACACCATATTGAGTTTTGCTGAAGTTGGTGATGGGAAGGAATGTGTGTTTTGATTGGATTGCTTTACAAGGAGATTGGAAAATTAAGACGTCTTTAAAATAATTTAAGACCTACAATACAATATTTCAGTGAATTTAAGATTTTTTTAAGGCCTTTTTTAAGTTTTGATGTTTAAGGCATTTTAAGACCCAGTAGACACCCATCTCTTCAGAATGACACTACACCTTCAATACTCAATTGTAGGAACATAAAACGTGTTTTACCTTTGGTCATGTGCAATAGCCATAGAGCGTATTCCAGCATCACAGCCTGGGTAAGTGAAGAGCTGTTTGAGGTCGTGAATCTGCCAGAGGTTGAGAATTCCTGCATCTCCTCCACACAGCAGATACTGGCCATCTTTACTCAGCAGCATCGCCTGCAGAAAAACACACACATGCAAACGCAGAACAGTGAGACCATCTCTTTATCACACATATTCAGTATCATTCATGTAAGAGTACATGCTCTTGTGTTAGATTTGTGAAAAGTATTTCACAGAATTTTTTGCTTCACAGTAAATATTAAAAGTCTATCAGTGATAATAAGCAGACTTACCAAAAGAAAGCACGATTCTACTTTACAATTAAATGTAATCTGGTTATCAGAGCTAGAATAAGGAGGGAGAGGATTTTTTTTAAGTGTTCGAGGAAGAGAAGGGTTTTTAGGTGTCTGATGATACCAGTGAATCAGCAGTCCACGTGGGCATGGACAAATCAGATTACCACTACAATTTAAATGTGTTATTAGGTATTAATTAAGAAATTAAGATTAGTAAAGCTTTTGTAGCTTTCACTGTGAGTTTAGTCATATGAACTAACATTAACTATTTGACACTTATTGAACAGTGTTCGCTAAGAACAATACCCCTATAAATATTTACAGAAAACAATCAATATTTCAGCATAGTAGGCCAGATTAACATGTAAAAATTATGTTTAAAGTATTCACATAACCAAATAAGTCCTCATAAACACCACAGCAAATACAAAGTGATTATTCTTGAAAAAAAACCCTCAAAGTTCAAATAATAAATAATTATTCACTGTATTTTGAAGTGAACACAATATCAACATTATGCATGTTCATTGTTGAGATGTATTGTATTTCTGAATATCGGCTTATGTCTAATTAGAGTTGGTATCTATATGTAACATTTATAAGTATACTATACATATAAGTATACCATGAATATCTGTAGCCAAAGCTCTTTTGTTCCTCCATATTTTTTCTCTTTTTATTCCCAATGGTTGTTTTTTAAGGTTAACCCTAACCCTAAAACAGAGATGTTAGGGTTATTTGTGAGGTTAATTCTAGTAAATTGCCATCAAATATTGGATGGATGAACTGTGATGAAAATAATGGCACCTCACTGTACAATGTACAGTGTCATTTTAATGTTTGTCGTTTCACACTTAAGCGATTGTTTATTGTTTCATGGAAGTTCATGCAAAGCCTCATGGGGCGCTGAATAAAAGGTGGATATAATATCATAATAGTTATAAAATCACTGTGTATATAAAAAGCAATTGACCCCTGAAACGGACCCATGACCTTATAGCAGTCTTTCATGTCCTGTGATGATAAACGACACTGATAAGCGTCTGCTGGTTGAAATGCTCTAGGCTCAGTCAATAAGCTCTTTGTAGCGGGTGATGAACGTCTGGAGCATCCGGCTGGCCGCTGATTACAGGGGTTTACTGACACCCCTGTGGACCTCAGAGCGAGCGTGCCCTGCCAGCGGCCGCCTGAGCCAATCAAAAACCACGCAACCCCCGTTCTTTCCCAGCATGCACGGGGCCAAGCTGGCGAACAGTTTGTTTCTGAAAGCGCTACAGCGGTGGTGTCCTGCGGCGAAGGCCAGACAGAGTATGAGATTTATTCTGTTCATCTGGTTTTCCTGTGCGCACATGGGCTGTGTAACACTTTAGAGGAACACGGATAATATAGAACAGCAAACACACTGGACTCTTTCATTCACTACATCAGCACGCGCACACACACACACGCACGCACGCACGCACGCACACACACTGTAGTGACACAGTGTGCTTGCAAAGTTGCCATTAATTGTAATTAATTACACTAAATCTATAAGCTTGACTTATTGCATTAACTGGTCGTTCTCGTTTACAGGGTTTAATGAATAGTTCAGGCCCTAAGACAGGTGATGCTTGCAGCAGAAACTAGAATGGACCTATGAAGTGGAGCTAGTTGTTACAAGGGTCATAGTTTTCATGATATGTTTTGACTATAACTGTAAATCCATTCACTAAAATGATTGCTTTCTGTAGTAGCAATTTGCTTTTACAGTATGCTGATTGCAAAACTCTAATCAAATAATAGTTTTGATAAATGTAAATAAATGAATAAAAATGCAAAAATGACCAAACAAAGATTTAGGCAACAGTGGTTATATAACAAAAGTAAATTATATTTTAACTGAAAGCTTATTGTTATTATTTATATATTTTTATTTTTTGATACCGCACAAAATTATAACATATAAATATGAAATAGCCTGCTTAAATTTAAACTTACATTTTTAAGTAAAAAAAATATATATCCTATTAAATAATTATTATAGAAATAGTATAAGCAATAAATTGATTAAGATTACGATCCAACAGAGAAATACTTTGCAAGTAAATTTTTTGTACTATTTAGTTACAATTTGAGTTACAATTTGTTTGAATTGTTTTTTATTTATATCTTTGCTGTTTAAATTAAATATTTATTATTTATGTAAATTAACATGTCTATTTATCTGTAAACCTTTTTTGTTTAGTCTCATCATCACACATTTCTACACCATTCACCCTAGTCTTAAACTCATCTTTTATGTGATTTGTATCATGATAAGTATTTTTAGTTTATATTAATCCAGACTGACTTTCAAAGACATCCCTGAAAACCAGCCCATGTGTTTTCTCTACAATTAAAACAGCGTGTCCTAAACCCATACATCTACCATGAGCTAAAATTAAAAAATAAAATAATTAAACTTTCCTGCTCTTCTCCTTTCACACAGACTCTTCTCATTCCCCACTAGCCGTGGGATGAGTGAAACAGGCAGAATCAATCACACAGACTGCTCTGCTAGATCCCGCTCCAGCACACTCACACTGCTACAGCAGCTGGCCTATGAGTCTGCTCACATCTGATCTCTTGATTTGGTTTGGATGTATGTGAGAAGTGTGTAATTAGAGTTCAGGTTACACTGTGGCAAACCCGTATGAACACTTTATTTCAGTCACGGTATGAAGCGGAACCTCAGATTAGACATCTGAGATCTGAATTTTACATAAGGGAAGCTTCACTAGAGTCTCATTTCATGACAGCAAGACAATAATAATGTTCTTACACCTTTTCCATCTCAATTTTACATAAAATTTAAATTTACGAAAACATTTCCAGAACTTTACAAGTGTGGCAAATTACATATAAATACATAATTCATCACATTATATCAGATGATATTTGCTACAGTATTCTACATAGCATAGTATTCTAAGGAAAATGTTTGACAGCATGTTTGCCCCAAGCCCAACATTGTATTTACTTGTCATTTAATCATCTTTAATGTGTCATCTTTCAAATTAAATTTTGAATTTGTTTAATTGCATGCAATGTTCACTAATAAAGCTGTAATTTCCATGCATTTTGTCTTGTTCCACTACAGATCATGCAAAAGGCACATGCACAGAACCCAGAGTTTTCATTTTATCCAAAAGAGTTTTAAAAATGTAAAAATGTATTTAAAGAGTTAATTATTATTACCTTATTGGTACAAATTATGGCATTTTTCAAGAACATTCAAGCACTATGCAAATCTAAGCACTTTTCAAACCTTGAAAACACTACATTAAAATTCAAGGACTTCCAGCACCTGTAAAAACCCTGGAATACAGTGATCGTTCAAAGTTATCAGCACATGCATATATTTTTTATCTTTAAAAGGATTGTTCATGCAAAAATTTTAAATCTAAAATCATTTACTGATGGAAAATTGACTCAACCTTCACTTGTAACAAACCAATTTGAGCTTATTTTTTTCTGTTAAACACACAAAAAACTGTAACCATTGGTTTCCATAGTATTTGTGTTTCCTACTATGGAAGTCAAAAATTACAGGTTTCTAACATTTTTAATAATATCTTCTTTTGAAACTCATAAAGGTGAGGTGGTGAGTAAATAGTGAGTAAATTTTCATTTGTTGGTGAACTGTCCCTTTATTTGTCCAAAGTGCCCTTAAGCGAATCATCCCAAAACTCCGCAGTTTGAGTTGATTCAAACTCTACCCTGTGACTCGTGCTGTGATTGGTTAATAATGTTTGATCACTGCTGCAACATGAATTTAGTCTTCTGTTCTAATGTGCCTTATTACTTCAAAGAGGTCCGAGATAATATATCAGTACATAATCCAGCATACACGGTGGTCCCTCTGGACCATGTCTGGAAAAGGGTCTGTGAGAAGCAGTGATGTCCAGGTTTCTGAGCGGGTCAGGTCACAATCATAAATCAGAACTCTCCTCCAGGGCCGCCATTCCACAATGCTCCAAGATGGCCGCTGTGACTCAAATATCTGACTTACAGTCAGGCTGTGATTTTAAACAACAGGCTTGTTGGATGATGCCCCACTGTGCTTTTTTTTGCTGATCTGCTGATCTATCTGTGTTAGGTCAGAATATGTCTGGCAAAAGCAACAACTGGATTTATGAAGACTTTAATGCAGTCCATTGTGTATGTGCCGACGGCTCGGGAAATGTCTGCTAAAATGGTTACTAACAGAGAGACGTTCAGTTGTGGGCTCCGGAGAGTCATTTATGCATTATTTCTACTTGTCCAAATTAATGTCCTGTCAAGCCATCAGCATGAAGACTCACTTTAACCACGGCATCAAACTGTCTCAGCGACCCACACACTCCAACACAAAACCACATATACCCTCTAACTGCACAAACACACACACTGACATTAAGATGACACTCCATCTGGCATAAGCAGAGTTGTCTGTGCTAAATGTTTTCAGAGACTTGCAAGGGAATTTTCATTTTGGGACTGGGGACTGTGACAGTTTGCAGTAAAACATGATTATAAAACAGGTCACAAATGATTACAAAACTTTGACAATTTTATTGATTGATTATTTGATGTTTTATAAAAGTAATTTTAGAATATTCAAATATAACGCACAAAAGTGAACTGAGCACACCGTGGTTACCCAACCGCTCTACAGTAGTGGCCAAATGTTTTGAGAATGACACAAATATTAGTTTTCACAAAGTTTGCTGCTAAACTGCTTTTAGATCTTTGTTTCAGTTGTTTCTGTGATGTACTGAAATATAATTACAAGCACTTCATACGTTTCAAAGGCTTTTATTGACAATTACATGACATTTATTCAAAGAGTCAGTATTTGCAGTGTTGGCTTTTTCAGGACCTCTGCAATTCGACTGGGCATGCTTTCATTCAACTTCTGGGCCAAATCCTGACTGATAGCAACCCATTCTTTCATAATCACTTCTTGGAGTTTGTCAGAATTAGTGGGTTTTTGTTTGTCCACCCGCCTCAATGGGATTAAGCTCTGGGGAGTTTCCAGGCCATGGACCCAAAATTTCAATGTTTTGGTCCCCAAGCCACTTAGATATCACTTTTGCCTTATGGCACGGTGCTCCATCGTGCTGGACAATGCATTGTTCTTCACCAAACTGTTGTTGGATTGTTGGAAGAATTTGCTGTTGGAGGGTATTTTGGTACCATTCTTTATTCATGGCTGTGGTTTTGGGCAAAATTGTGAGCGAGCCCACTCCCTTGGATGAGAAGCAACCCCATACATGAATGGTCTCAAGATGCTTTACTGTTGGCATGACACAGGACTGATGGTAGCGCTCACCTTTTCTTTTCCGGACAAGCCTTTTTCCAAATGCCCCAAACAATCGGAAAGGGGCTTCATCTGAGAATATGACTTTGCCCCAGTCCTCAGCAGTCCATTCGCCATACTTTTTGTAAAAGATCAATGTGTCCCTGATGGTTTTTTTGGAGAGAAGTGGCTTCTTTGCTGCCTTTCTTGACACCAGGCCATCTTCCAAAAGTCTTCGCCTCACTGTGCGTGCAGATGTGCTCGCACCTGCCTGCTGCCATTCCTGAGCAAGCTCTGCACTGGTGGCACTCCGATCCAGCAGCTGAATCCTCTTTAGGAGATGATCCTGGCGCTTGGTGGACCTTCTTGGACATCCTGAAGCCTTCTTAACAAGAATTAAACCTCTTTCCTTGAATTTCTTGATGATCCTATAAATGATTGATTTAGGTGCAATCTTAGTAGCTACAATATCCTTGCCTGTGAAGCCATTTTATGCAACGCAATGATGGCTGCAGGCGTTTCTTTGCAGGTCACTATGGTTAACAATGGAAGAACAATGATTTCAAGCATCACCCTCCTTTTAACATGTCAAGTCTGCCATTCTAACCCAATCAGCCTGACATAATGATCTCCAGCCTTGTGCTCGTCAACATTCTCACCTGAGTTAACAAGACGATTACTGAAATGATCTCAGCAGCTCCTTTAATGACAGCAATGAAATGCAGTAAAAAGTTTTTTTCAGGATTAAGTTAATTTTCATGGCAAAGAAGGACTATGCAATTCATCTGATCACTCTTCATAACATTCTGGAGTATAGGCAAATTGCTATTATAAAAACTTAAGCAGCAACTTTTCCAATTTCCAATATTTATGTAATTCTCAAAACTTTTGCCCACAACTGTAGTTGCACCAACAGAAAAAGGGCCACATTCATTGCCCTTTATTTCTTGTTTTCTTCTAAACATTTTTTCTTGGCTATCGAATCAGGCACATTAATTGTTAAAGGGATTTTTTTTTTTTTTACTCAAAAATGAAATTTCTGTCCTTTCTCACCCTCTTTCCAGTATTTCTGATGAAGTATTCCAGTATTTTGATCACACTGCTACAATACTATCATTAAGAAATTAAGTTATATTAAACTTAGAAACGTTTAAAATGACAAGTTTATAAAAACACACATTTTGTAAAGCAAATAAATAATCTTTGGATTTCTCCTATTAAAACAATCAAAGTTTGGGGTCTTAAAACACATCAAACAAAGTAGTACAATGGCAAAATTGCATATATGAAACATCTAATTTTTATTAACAAAATGAAGAAGATGGAGCCTAGCCCTGTTATAACCCAAAGAAATAAGGTCTTCTTTCAAATAAAAGCGTAGTATGGGGTTCATTGTTATTAGCAAAAACAGCAATAACAAAGAGAAACTCTTTATTTTATTTTATTCTTTTTATTTTAAACTAGGAAATGAAATGTCCATTTTACTCATGTGGCTCTGCAATGTTTGCTCTATTGAACAGACGCGTGCTGCCTCACTTTATAATTGTCTCATGTAGGCCTACAGCTAAACTAAATTGATTTTATTTCTATAAAAGGCAGACAAGTCTATAATACCGACTGCAAGACCACAAAGCCTGTGTATATACACTTATACTTAACTTCAGTCCTGGCAAATAACATAAACTGGTCTCCTAGGTTTAACCCTTTACTGAACCATCACTGACATTGTCTACAATGCAATATTTTTTTTTTTATAATTAAAGTTTTTTATTGTTTTCTTGTGGTTCATGACACAATAATACAAACACATATTACAGATGATCACTGGTAGGCCTACTAAATGTAAAGCCAAGATGTATACAGTGGTTACTATAAACAAAAGTACAACATTATAGAAAGAACCTGTGGGTAATTTTAAATGGTGTTACAAGCCATCGTCACATAAGACCAAAAGTCTTCCCACACTGGGATACATACAGGGACCCCTGTTTTGTCCTTATTATGTAGTTTGTAAAGTAAACGTTCATACGAAGCTGTTTTAGTCATTATATTGACCCATTCTTTTAACTCTGGAATTTTGGGGGTTTTCCAGTGTTTTAAGATGACTCTAGCCGTCACTGAAGTCCCCACCATACAATGCAATATTTTCAAATGTTAAGTCTTATAGTTTAAAAGTCTTGTAATAACCCCCAATAAAACTCCAAATACAGTATTATTACACTGACAAGCTAACAAAGGCCAGAATACTAATTAAATATATTAAATGAAAGAGACCGATCATGCATTATATCATATTAGTTAAATAATAGAGAAATGTGTTTTGGAATGAAGCTGCACCCTCTGCTCTGTCACTGCAGTCTCTGTTTATTGAAAACAAATGGAACCTGGACACGATGAGGAAACTAATCAAGGCCGGTGAAGCAGAGAGCAGGGGAGTGCGTAACAGAGCTGGCCAGTTAAATGGGATGCAGGTGTGGGTATGTGTGTGCAGGACACAGAGAGAGGGGGGGGGACGCAGAGCTCTGTGAATTTTCCCAGGCCCAGCGGAAAGAGAAAGTGATGGAGCGGCAATGAGGAAAAGAGAGCTGGACGATTTTAGGAGCTCTGCCCGCCAATGACAAATGTGTCCTCTAATGCAGGAGGCCTTGCCGCTGGCCATATCGCTCTCTTTCTCACTCTCAAACACACACAAGCACACATGCAGGCTGAGTGGCATTTTGTGGCCCTGCAGATCAAAGGACAGATCTGGACCCTGAGGGTTTAGAAGCCAGGAGAAGGAAAAGAGGGAGGCCCATAAGCAAATCATGCCAGTGTTTAATCACACTCCAGACAGCTGACATGATAAAACAGAGAGGCTGAGAAAAGAAATGCAAAGAGAGAAAATGGAACAAATGGAATTGCAAGAACTTCCCACCCCATTTCCATGGCTTATGGAGAGGGGTTTAAGATCATGTTTACCTTTATGTTGTCTTCCACCTCCATATGTCCCAATAGCTTTCCGTTGATGCTGAACACACAGAAGTGGCCCTTGTCATAGTAAATGACGCAGTGACCCTCAGTGGAGGACAGAACGAGTCGTGGCCGCATACAGCCGTCTGGACCCTCCAGAGTCCTCAACAGGTCACCGTTCATTGAGTGGACCAAACACGGACCCTCTGTTATCAAACACATACACACAACACAAGGGTCAAATCAAATCATATATACAGTTCTTACACATCTGCTGAAACTAACATATTTGACATACTGTATGTACACTGCAAAAAAAATGCTTTTCTTACTTATATATCTTTTTTCTAGTCCAAATATCAAAAAATTCTTAAATCAAGAAGCATTTTCTAGAAAGACAAACCATATTGTAATGTTTTAAGAAATAATGTGTCAAAATTATTTGAGATTTTCCTTAATAATTTTATATCTAAAGAAAAGACCTTTGGCAGATAATTTTGCTTAAAATGGACCTATGATGCCCCTTTTTACAAGATGTAAAATAAGTCTCGGATGTCCCTAGAGTGTGTATGTGAAGTTTCAGCTCAAAATACCAAACAAATAATGTTTTAGAACTCTTGAAACTGCCCCTTTAAGGCTTTGATCCAAACTGTCGCTTTAAATTCAAATGAGATCTTGCTCCCAGCTCCAATGACCTGTACAAAGGGAGAATGTCAATCAAAGTATTTCTGCAAACAGTTTTTATGAAGTGTGATTGAAGTGTGAAGCTGGAAATATTCACACACTGTTGCCACACAACTATGCTTAAACCCCTTATAGAAGTGATTTTTGCACAATAGGTCCCCTTTAAAACTCACTTACTTTTGACATATTTCTTAAAACAAGACAATATTTTATGCTTGTCTAGAAAATGCTTCTTGATTTAAGAATGGTTAGATATTTGGAAAAGAAACAAGAGAAAAAAATAAGAAAGAAAAGCATTTTTGCAGTTCTCAGGCCAAAAAACATCTTATCTGGGTAAGACATCTTAAGAATTATGACTGCTAGCTTCATAGAAAGTGGTTAAAACAGCTAATGGCCAAACGTGAAAATCTTCAACCTTCAATTCAAATATACTGATGTCATATTGATGTATATTTTCTAATAATTTTGTGCAGTTGTGTTTGGAGAGTGTAAACTTTCTGTATGAGCACAGAATTTCATTTGAAAAAAATAAATAAAAAATTCATGCTTATCAAGGAGAACAGATCAAAATCAAGGAATCATGCTTATTAAGGAGAACAGCTGCTTTAAAAGGGTAAAGCAATTCAATAGGTGATTGTATTTAATGTATACTTTATTTTCTTTAAGCATTTTGTTTTTCTATGTTTTTAAAATATTCTTTTCCAAAATAAAATAAAACACATATTCCAGGATAAGCTGTTAAATCATTTTGTCGGTTAAATTCCCTATCCAAGTTTAGCATTTTCCCTGGAGGTTCAATTAAACTTGTATGCTCATTAAAGGCAAATCTTGTGCAAATATTCCCCTCAGATATGACTTTTGGCCAATACCAGTCTTATTCTTGTGAAGTCCTAATGATCAAGCATCCCCCAGGGTTCAAATACCTTGATAATTAACTGCTGAAAAATATGGGGTGGCAATGGTGCCATAATTACATTAATAAAATCGACTAAGACTTTGATGCTAACATTCTTTTCAGATATGAGACCGTGGACCACAAAACCTTGTCTTATGTTGCACGGGTATATTTTTAGCCAAATTTTCCTTTTATGTCAAAAGGAATTAGGATATAAAGAAGATCCATGATGTTTCATGAAAGAATTTAGTAAATGTATCAAAACGTAATGTTTGCGATAGTTTGTAATATGCATTGCTAAGAATGAAAAGGCTTTTGAATGAATTTTTTTTTAAATATTTGTAAGATATATATATAATGAAACTGTTGACTACAGGTCAATTTGTAAAATAGCACCGGGTTAAATTTGTGTATCGTTCCCATGCAAAAGAAAAAAGAAAGCATATTTAACACAGAGAGCAATCATATTAAGAGAAACTAACTAACTTACTATTAAATTAATACAAAAATACATACTCATAGCAACAAATTAACTAACTAACTAACTAACTAACTAACTAACTAACAGTATGATGAGTTTTAAGGCATGAGTGTTTGTGTCTGCTTTACCTCTGCAGCCACTAATGACCAGTCCCAGCTCTGCACACACACTCGCACACGTCACTTCACAATCGTGACCCGTCAGGATCGCCCGGGGTGTCACAAACTCTGCTGGAGAAACACAGACATGACAGAACATAATTATTATAATCACAAAAAGGAAGTATATTATAAATACCTAGACTGAAAACAATATTCTACACCATAAAGCACAGAGTAGCTGCACACAGCAACACTGCTGACATTTAATTTATATATTGTTTGTTGTTTACTGTTAGATAATTAGATTGTGTAATCACTGAAATCAAACATTTGCACCTATGCTATAGAGTGTGCACACTCCTGCTTTCTTCTGCCATCAATCTTAATTAACAATATGAGCTAATATCTGATAATATCTGAATGAGTACATTCTACTATCACTCGCAAAAACAAGTTGCCAGTGTGTAATGTGGTACAGGTAATGTCAAAAATAACAGTTTATGCACTCATGAATTGTCTTTGAATTGTTTTTTTTTTTTCTTTAACAGGATTTAAAGTCACACGTTTAATTGGTTTAACCTTGCAGGTCTCCTTCTGTCTCTTTCTCTCTCTCTCTCTCTCACACACACACACACACACACACACGCACGTAGATGTATAGGTTTCATTAGGTGGCAAACTTCCTAAATGTCTCAGCTTTGAGTTATACTCTACAACTCAGGGGATTAAAGCCTGATGTCGGATTGTGCCCTGAAAAGATCAATAAAACTGATATATTGGTGTATCGTTTAACCTCCCCATCATCGGCCACCATTTGGTTCGCATTAGGACAACATCTGATTACAATCTAATACCTATACATACTGTATACTATTTATCTGTATCGTGAATGTGCACTAGAGAGTATCAATTTCCCATAGAGACAGACAATGAATGTATAAACAAAGCAATCCTCGAAAAAATACATTACTGCAATACCGTTTGTAATTGAAATAGCATCAGATTCAATTAGTTATAAAAATCAGACTTAATGACAGTCCTGCCGTGCAGGATTTGGTCACAAGATGGCAGTATGGTCAACAGAATAGAACATACTGTAATCCTTCACCGAACATAGTCTGAGTAAACATGGGTATGGTTTAGAACACCCTCTGTATTTGAACTCATACTGTAACTACAGTATAGCCTAAAATAAAAAAATGTAGGGATAGGAAAAAATGTGAATATCAAATATGAAATGTACTTATATTATTATACAATAATTGATAAACAGCGAACAGAGATGATTACATAGACTTTACTTATGTAGTGTTTGCTGCAGTATCTATAGCTCCACGGCAAAAGAAAATGGTATTTGATGAGATAAAAAAATAAAAAAATAAATATATATATATATAAACAAACATAGATCAATGACTGAAAAAACATTGTGAGACAGTTCTAATGAACTCATGGCTGACTGTTTAGAATCCCTTTACTAAATCTTTACTATTACTGAAAAAAAAAAAATCATGTACTCACTCTCAAGTCAAACCTGTACGAATTTCTTTGTTCTAAATAAAAAAGTGGTATAAAAAGTATAAAAAAAACAACAACAATGTGGGTAACCAAAGAGTTGCTGGTCATCATAGACATGCATATTAAGAATATGCATAATATGAAAGTCATTCAAAATTTACTCACATGGGTTTGGTGAGTAAATTATGACAGAATTTTCATATTTGGTTTAATTGTTTAAATCAGTATCATTATTGATAGACTCCCAATTATATAAACATATACATGTATGCTTTTTTCCGTTGTTGTTTTTACCAAATTCTGTGCAAAAGAGCCCAAAAATCTGCAGATTCTGTTTGGCCTGAAAATTAAAAAAATAAATAAATAAATAAATAAAAAAAGGAATAATAATAATAAAAAAGACATACATTTAACACAAATAAATGTGTTATTAAAACCATAATTAGTAATAGTAATTTATACAGTTTGGGCCAATTATGGGTGGACGTAAAGGGATAGTTTACCCAAAAATCTAAATTCTATCATCATTTAATCACCTTTCACCTTTCAAAACCTCTTAAAAGCTCATTGCTTTCCAAACCTATTAAAGTTTCTTTCTTCTGGTAGCTGGCACCCACTGACTTCCATAGTAATTTTTTACTATTATGGAAGTCAGTGGGTGCCAGCAACTAGAATTTTTTGTGTTCAACAGAAGGCTAAAACCACCTCCATGAAGGAGCCCACATTTTTGCTTTTTTAGGTTTAACTTTCATCCCTTTTTTCCTGTTACCTGAAACACAGCCTGTACCATTCTATATGTGACACAAATCCATAGATTCAGTTTAATTTGACTTTAGATGAACTCTGGCTCTCAGGCTCTTTAATGTCAACCATCCAACTACAGTGCAGTCATATTTATTTTTAGATGCTCATTACCCAAATCACGATTAGACATAAATCTTGCCGCATTTGTAAAAGAGCACTTAACAGCATGTACAGCATCCAAAAACTCCAAATTAACAAAAGGGAAGCGCGCGTTTTTGTGAGAGTGTGTGCGCAGACAGCTTTGATCAGCACCGCAGCCATATGGTTAGGGTGTGCAGGGGAAGCCCGTGGCGTTTTTCACTTTTATTGAGTGTTCTCTCGCTCTCTTAGATAGATGGGACTGAACTCTCCTGAGCTGGAGACCTCAGAGTCACATTTACTGTCTCTCTACGTGGCCCTCTGGCCTCCACTTTCACTCACAGACACGCACACACACGTGCACGCGCACGCGCACGCACACGCACACGCACACGCACGGCCGTTCCATTTATGGTGTGATACTAGCCTGAAACTCAATCTTCTGAGCAGAGACCTGCTGTGGTCAGATGAAACTAGTTGTAGCTTCTGAGAGTGAGCTGTAAATCATTTCACATGTCTTGACAGTGTGTGTGTGTGTGTGTGCGCGCAATGAGCTTTTAACACTGTTGCATTGCATTGATATCATCACCTGTATGAAAGCTTTTCCTACGTGTTTTTGCTAAGCACTGGTTGGGGATTTGGGTTCTGAATGTTACCCTGATTTTGACCCCTCTTTGTATGGAACATGAGATTCTTTTGAGCACAGGAGCTGATGAAATACTTTTATATAATGACGTAGCACATTAAAGGAGTTAAAACTGGACAACTTACTTCCAGGGTTCTCTCCAATGCTGCTGTGTTTGCCATTCCAGTACCAGAGCAGTAGTGTTGCATCTCTGGAGCCAGAGAGAACGTAGCAGTCTCCACCAATATATGACTCTGAGCGTGCCAGACAGGTTACCACATCAAGATGCCCGAAAACAATCTGTGTCAGTTTACCTGTAACCACACAACACACAAAGTGAAACTAGTATTGCAATCTATATGTGTTTTGGCATACAACATATTTTTACAATATTTTTTTTTTCTTTTCTGTACTCCCTGCAGGGATAACTGAATTATTCTACTGAGCTGATTACATCCATCAGATGAGTTCATGCACTCCCCAATTCATACTGCACTTTAAATATTTGCTTTTGGAGAGCTGAATGTGCATGCAAAAGTCTGTGTATATTTTTAAGAGAAACAATAAGCATTTGAGGGACAAAATGTGCATATCTGTCTGTCTCTCTGTCTTTCAATTCTGGTACTTTTATAGTAATACCTCAGGTGAGGGTCAAGGAAAGCTATAACATTACCAAAATGTGACACACACACACACTACTGATTACCAATTGGTCCAAGAAAATCTTCACTACCAACGTCATTGGATTTGCATGAGGCATTTGAGGCATCAAACCTATTTACATAGTCATCAGCAATCACCATTCTATCAGTAACATCCACTCATTTTTACATATTATATTGTATGGAAGTCTGTCTGTCTGTCTGTCTGTCTGTCTGTCTGTCCTTTTACTGTACTGTTTGTATGCATGTAGAGCCTGAGAGCATTTGAGTGTTTTATTCAAGTTGTATTGAAATTCAAGTTCCGTTTGCGTGGTTTGCATTCTGAGCCTCCTCCTCCCACGAGATGGAGTCATAGTGCATCCGTGAGATGAGAAAGCTATCTGAGCCCAGGGGTGATGGAGTTGTAATGCATTCTGCAGGCTCATTTGTGACTTCTGACCCTTTCCTTTGTGTACTGCGGTGGAGGCGGCGTCTCAGTGGACGTGAAGGTGGTGAGGGGGTCGCTGTGGTTACCTGTATCAGTGGAGTACACACGGAAGCTCTTGTCCCAGAAGCCACAGAGCAGGATGAAGCGGTTGTCAGCTGTGATGACAAAACACTGAGCATTTACTTGGATGCTCTG